>CM060952.1:106020066-106040066 GCA_030765055.1 Mantis religiosa
TACCGCCGACATTTCTACCCTGAAAGAGACCACCGGATGAGAGATGATGTGAAATGATGACCTAGATGAAATGGAGGGACAGGAAATTCGGGGGATGTAATTAACCTACCCAGCATTCGCCTGGCGAATCGCGAAAACCCACGAAAATCCCATAGGTCAGATAGGCTGGACCTCCCGAATGCGGACCACGAGAAACGCTTGAACCAACCCGCTCGTGTGAATGTCATAATCATTACTGCCTTGTTTATTCTGTTTGTCAATTTAAAAACGTTTCGCCCCTCTAGTCTTTACTTCTTAGTTGGTAGCTTACATCCTGCCGCAGATCCAAGAATCGTATTTCTATTGTTTAAATCCTTCTTTATTGTCATGAGGCAGAACCCCGAGCCGTAAGGCAGCATTACTTTGTAAAATGTAGCCTTACTTGTCCGTCCAGTACTTTTAGCGATCAAGTGATAACGCTGCAAACATAAATGACATTGTGACTTTGTTTTGGATATCATCATTTCCAGTACAGAAAAATTGCAGCCAAACTAATTACAACCATTAAAACTGACTTAAATATTTAAACTATGATTTTAATTTATTTTTAATTGGTACAGTTGTTTTCAGAACTAAATATTAAAACCTAACTAAATATTAAAGTGAAGAGTTAAAAATTATATATATGGCATTACGAAATGTTCTTTTAAATACATTTACCATTTCGTCACTATATGAAAAATATAGCTCTCCAATTTTAAAAAGTAAACACTTAAAGGGTGATTGAAAGCTTTATCTCGCTCATTTTAAGTCTGCTAAATTTACGGTACAATGTATGAATTATTATCAATATAGTCTCCTGAAGTGAAAATTAACAAGTATGTCCAGGAAGTGGGCGATCTGCAGCGAACGCCACCAAACTCGAGCGTTGCGCTTGTTAAAGTTTTAGAGTGTGGAGATGAGTGAAGCTGGCAGGTTACCTAGGCAACAAGAGCCCCTGCATTATTTAATGGATCTGCAACACGCCGCACGAAGCCATACAATATACATACCGGAAAGCCCAGCCGGGCAACGCTATTTATTGCAAACGGTTTTAAAGGGCGCGGCCGTTTCTAATTTAGTAATGTTTTGGAAATGGAATTCCGTGCCTCAGAAACGGATTTACTCACGGCCACTTACACGCCAAATAATAACACGCACGCACTCTGCGGGTATTGGGTGTCATCTCCGGTCATAACCACATTAATCTTCATTATCTCACTTCAAAAGAAAAAGAAACTGCTCCCAGAATGAAGGATTCATAATATTTTTTAAAAATTTCGACAAAAGAGGATTAATGTTCAGTGAAGCTGAATATAAACTATAAGTAGTAAAAGCAATGAAACAAGAGAGAAAAGAAAAAGGAAGAAAAGTACAACACAACGAAAGGAAAGAAAAACAAAACCGTTATTGACGTCTTGAATAATAATCAATCGATCAAAAAATTGTAGTTTCTTACCGCAGAAGAAACCATTCACTGGAAACACAGCCCTCTTTTTCCTTTCTCTTTGCAATTTTCATCATCTCCCTCCTGTCATTCTGTCTTCTTATTATCCCCCTCACAGTCTCCCTCCCTCTCGGTATTTATAATCACTCTTTCCATCTCTACCTTTGTCACCCTAGCTACTATCTGTGCAACATAAGTGGCATATGGTGTTTTGAAAAACCACAACACAGCCTTCCCTAGCCTTAATATTGTCACGGCAACAGGCATAAAAGTTTCGGCACAAATAAGAAAACAGTCGGCGGATAAAGTTTCATGGTAATAATGAGCCCTGCTAAGCAGTTAATGATAGCGCGGCTATTGTAAACAAGCACCGGCAAGCAAAGATAACTGAGGTAAAGGAGTTGTCGGCATAGATTAAGTTACGCTTCTGGAATGTGATAGAATATTTGGTTTCTTTATTCTTCCGGAAATTTCTGGACTGATAGAGATTATTCGGGTTCTGGCTTATTTTAGAAAAATCTAGAATTACGAATTAGGTATTTCAGGACGTGACGACTCGCAAAGTGAGGAGTTGTAAACAGAGTGAGTAAGCAGAGAGAACAGCTGAGAGTGTTGTTGTAAAGACAGTTGTGTAATAGTATTGTTGCTGTAACGAGAGCTAATGTAATCAGCTGTCACTGTTTGTCATAGTCATCGACCTTGGAAGATTGTGTTGTAAAGGTAATGTAATGTTGTTACGTGAGAATTGAACAGTGAATTGCTACGGAAATAAAGAAAATTTAGAATTTCGGCAAATTGGACTTTTAGTTCTACGAACCCACAAAGTCACAATATAAATTAAAGATATTTAGCAGAACATAAATTTTTGTCCTTCTCTTATGCTTCTAATGTGAATAGAGCATTAATAAAGAAATGGGTTTGCCGGCTGATACGAATAATTGAACGATAGTATTAATGATTTTATAAAGAAATGATAGGGAAACATAAACA
The DNA here is from genome assembly GCA_030765055.1 of Mantis religiosa. Taxonomy (NCBI): domain Eukaryota; kingdom Metazoa; phylum Arthropoda; class Insecta; order Mantodea; family Mantidae; genus Mantis; species Mantis religiosa. The sequence continues at coordinate 106,022,522 of CM060952.1, forward strand.
ATTGCAATAATATTTTTCCTCGTCCCTTACGTCACCGATGTCGGTCTTAGGTGACACGGATTCTACTAACCTGGAAATCGTGGCCAGGGAAGCCAAAGCACTGAGCTTGATAGAGGAACCAAAATTGAGAGGCCAGCCCAACGCCTAGGATGAGAGCAAGAGAAGTGAATAATAGTATGAGGGTGAAATGAATGATAGGAAAGATGGAGGATGGAGCAATTGGTGGAAAGATGGCGGAAGAAACCGAATGACACGGAGGAAACCCGCCCTAAGGCCGTGTTGTCCACCACAAAGCTCACTTGCGGTCGAATGGGGTTAGAGTCGAGCGGACTGGCCATTCCACAGTGCAGCTAATAAATAATTTCTGTGATTAAAATCAATACATAACATAACAAGCACGAGTTAAAAGTTTGTCATGAGAAAAGTGGCCGGATTTGTAGTAAATAATTCTTCTTTACGATATACATACGCAATACAAGATCTAATATTTAAGAACCGTATTTAAAAAAAAATTATATCAGATAAAAATACAGATTTTGCAAAAACAGTATATGAATAGTGTTTTTTTTTTTAATTTTTTTACATTTTCTCATAAATAAATATTGCAGTATTTTTCAGTTATTGAATAAATATTTTCCATAATAATTTATATATTAATATATTTTATCGCTTTCCTTATAGCATAACAAAAACTTATGAGAATCATGAGATTTCATTAGTCATGCCACTTGCTATCTACTGATTCAGATGCATGTGCGAGCGGGAGAAGAACTGAAATGTAACCCGAGTTTATGTCGTACAGGTTTGTTAAACCTGGCTAAACAATGACGTAATATATTGAGCTCAGTATTGTTTATCCCGTCAGTTAAACACAAAAGTAGTTGTGCATATTAATTAGCAGTTTGGATTAAAAATTCCAAAAGTCAAATAGAGTGTACGTGAACGTTTTCATCAGTACGTAGAATTTAAAAATACTTTAACCACCGAGGGAAAATACTATTTTGCAAGTCTTGTGTGGAATCTGTTAATGTGAATCAACTTTCCCAGGTAGTACTACATTAATCAGGAATTTAGTCACGTGCTCGTTGGGTTAATTTCTTATAGAAAAATCAACATCTGGCTTATTAAAACATTTCGAATTTTATTGAGAATTGTGCAAAATTTATTTCAGCTCTCATTTCTCCAATTCCAGCTCAGAAAATTTCTTATTAAATATATAAATATAAATCCTCAAATGAGTAAACGCCATGGAGAAATTATTTTTCAAATTGTTATGAGAAAACATTATCATATATAGTTGATTTCTGAAAATGTCAAAAGCTGGAACACCTTGATACCAGTGGTAGGGAAGTGGAAAAATTAATTGTAGGTATTATTAAAATGACGAAAATACTTCTCAACAATGTAACACTTCTGCTTACGTACTCTACACTGTGAATGAGCAAAGCTGGCCAAGATCTAAGTATAACTTTCCTGAATATGATTCATGTAGCTTGCTCGATTACCCTTTGCAAATATTGTGGAGCAATCCAAACCCTTTATCCTAATGAGGAGAAGTCCGGTTTTAGATCATGGTTTTAGAAATATTAGCAAATAAAATAAATATCTTAAAGCTTTCAGTACACAAAAATCTGAGCCATAGTGATTAGTAACTTTCTTACTGAGTTATAGGTAGTAATTATAAGTCAGCGCAACTAAGGTAATTGAAATTTATTGAGTTCATTCAGCAAAAGTGCTATTAGCTAGATATAATCAGATTTGCTTGAAAGTGCACGCATAGACAACGCTCTGAAAATTGGAAAGGGGATGAAATTCTTTGCACTCAACAATTGACAGAATAATAGTAACGTTTCATATGTAAGTAGGAAGCTTAAGAGAAGAGATACTTCTAAATTTCCTTAACCAACACAATATTACAAACGTATAGATATATTTACTGTGATATATTGACTACTACCCAAACCACCTAAATATCGTGCTCTTTGGTGATTACCGCAAGACTGTTTTGTTTTGTATGTTGTCCGTGATTGCCGATTGACTAATGTTTAACTTAGCAGAGATATTTGATAACTTTTTATTGAATAAAACGTTTAATAAAATGAAATATAACAAGGGTGTTATACGAGAGCTGTACAATAACGAATTATCACAATTGTTTTTTGACAACGTACCTGTACACATCCTCATAATTTTGGCGGTCCTTCTCAAAATAGTCTCCCCTGAATGCGATGCACTTGTCCCAGCGTTTCTGCCAGTCTTTAAAGACATGCTGGAGACCATTTTTTGAGAGATCCTTCAAAAGCACCTTCCCAGCCTTCACCATCACTTCTGATGATGGATAATGCCTCCCACGAAGGCGTTTCTTCAAGTTAGGCAATAAAAAATGTTACATGGGGCTAAATCCGGACTATAAGGAGGGTGAAGGATTCACTTCACGTTGATTTTTGCAAGATATTCAGCAACAACATTGGCAATATGCAGCCGCGCATTATCGTGGTGCAGCATCCAGCCTGCTTCACGGAAATGTGGTCTTTTGCGTCTGATATGGACTTGCATTTTTTTAGGACATCATTGTAGTATTGCACAGTTACTTATGTGTGTGCAGGTACAACATGCTGATAAACCATTCCATGAATATCAAAGAATGAGATGACCATAACTTTCCCTGGGGGTTGGTGATGAAAATGAGCTTTGCTGTTTGCTCTCAGGATCAAAATTATGTAGCCAAGTTTCATCAGCAGTGATTACGTTTGAAAGAAGCTCCGGATCTTCCTCTAACATCAACCTGAACTGCATGTTACCTCCATTGCAGCGGTAGGCGATACTGAACATGTCTGAACTTGCCTGGTTCTCACAGGCGGGAACCAGTCCAACAAGGAAACTACTACGGCGTATTTGTTTCACATTAAGCTAACAGAATATAATGAGATTGAATTTTAGTGCGAAAAATTATGGCCATAAAAATTATGATCATTCTTTATTGAACAGCCCTCGTACAATACCTATATTATTTATTATATTTATTTAATTAAAATTATTATTTCCCAATATCACAGCCCAACTCGACCAAGAAATAGGTAGTATACTATTTTAAAAACACAGTTTGTGAAAATGCACTGATAACTGTTAGTGAATGAAATAACAGTACTAACTCTGCTTTAATCGGGTGGAGGTACTAGGGCTCTTCGAATACACTGCTAATTAAACGACCTACTTATGCATGCTCCAATAGCAATAAATCCTATGTTAGGCTTAACCAGGCATAAGCCGTCTTTTGTTACTTTTCCACGTCACGCACTCCTTCCAAGCCCTGCGAGGGTGATGCGAAAACTCATCGATACTCTGAAAAATTATAAATCTGGTTCCCTACACTTTATGGTATCAAGAACCTCCCCAAATACTCTCACGCAATTTGTGGAGCAGCATTGTAAACAAAGAAATCTCCAGTATCATGATTAACTTCTTATTGAACAAGGCAAACCAAGCAAACTTTAAACAAGAATTACTTTAGCAAAGCAAGCAAAATCATGTTGACGAAAGAGATATTAATGAACGTATATTTGAAATTGAAAACGGTGAAGTTTTCTTCTGTCGCAGAAAATGCTGGATTGGCTCGAGTATCACAAATGGAATACTTAAACTCCCTGCCCTTTCTCGGAATATTCCTCTTCCATTTTAGGGGAAGAAATGCTTGAATTAAAGAAAAGAGCTTGTATATGTAGTCATATTTTGATGGTATTTGTACAGCACTATGTATATGGACGTTTCATCAATATTAGCATTAACCTTTAATAAATTAAAGGTTATTTAGTTGGGACCATTTTTGTTTTGGTTTATAAATTCAGACGTATTGAAATTGCGTTATTATTAATCCCCGATGATTAGTGTTGCAGATAAAATTCCCTTCTTAAATAATAAAATGCTCCAAATTGAAATTAAACTGTTTGCAAGAATAAGCATACCTCTTAGCTATGCTTCAAAACAGTAATAAGTATTTTAACTATATATCAGGATTTCAAATAACTTAATTATCCTTCGAGGTAGCTGCATAATCAAAATATGTGTTACATTCACAAGATTTTTATGAATATTGTCGTTTAATTTTGTGTAACTTGTGCACCTATCTACCTAAGGCAAACATTTTCAGAAACGGTTCTATCCATATGTTGTAGGTACGGATGGATACAAGGGAGTGCAGAGACTACAAGGAAATTTAAATGCTACAATCTATTCACAACATACGAACAATTAAATAACAACTGCTTCAAAAATATAATACAATTATATAAAATAATATAAAATATAATATAACAAATGGTAGAAACCATAAAAATGAAGTTCAACAGAACTTATGTGCTTAAAAAGAATCAATAGGTCATTTCATTTGTAACACATAAGTTACAATTTTCTTTGTAACTCACAATTTACGCAACATTAATTCCCAATTTCAAGGTTATTATTTGCAGCTAATCAAAAATCCTTATGCGGAATGCAATTTATTGGAGTTGTCTTTTGTCTTATTCTCCCCAGGGCTTAACAAGTACAAGTGGGATCAGATGTCCGGAGTCTGCTGTAAGAATGAGGAAGAAGAGGAATTAAATGAGGCCTAAATGAATGAAAGGAAATGCTGGGGAAATGAATGATGGGCTAAACCAGATAACCCAGTAAAAAAACCATTTATATGCCGCACAAATCTCGCATGCACTCCCCTGGGATCGAATTGAAAAGCCTGCAATTTGAAAAAAATACAAAATAAGGAATAGTCCTCCTAATAAAATATAATTTGAGATATAGGATAATTTGATAGTCTTTGTGCCGCGTCCTCAGATGAATATATGGTTTAAACTAAGTAGACAACTTGGTAATTATCTCAAATTTAGGTTTTCAATTATGCCTCTAACACTCAGATATGTATACCATTACCTAAAATATTTTTCTAGGTTTATGGATCTCAAAGCTGGCATTGTAGTGAAAACCTATTTTATAATTTTAGATGCAATAGAATACTACCGCTGGAAGCTATAGAAACTAAAAATTAAGGTGAGTAAACTTAGTAGATGAGTTATAGTATATATAGTATATATAGTATATATATATGAGTTATAGTCCATTTAGCAGCAAAAGCTGAGCTCCTCATTTAATCAAGTCAAAATTGATTGGTCACAAAATGATATCCTCAGCCAATCAAAATTAAGTTTGTATTTAACCACTTCCACTAAGGATCTTGCATCCTGAACACAGACACAGAGATGTAACATTGCACCTCACAAACCTCTGCCAGCTTAATAGGAAAACAATTACCGAAATAAAAATATTTCTGCTGTTAAATCCTATTAAGAGTGGGTACACAGCAACAACAAATCAGGCTGTACCTCAACCTTCCAGTACCTGGATTCCCCTGCAATAAAGAGTCAGTGAGAGCTCATTGTTTATTTTCTTAGTTTCTAAGTTAACGGAATTTATTGCTTGTCTTCTAAACTATATTTCCTGTACTGGAAAAGTCTTTAAATTCCGTACCAACTATAAAGTTGGTGATTTATCAAATAGGAACAATTTTTTTCATTGGGATAATGCTCCTCCCTCATAAATGTCATTTAAATGGAAAATACTGATGAATTGCAAATTGGTTTGCTTCCACATCTTTATTCACTCTTTTCTTCCCCGTCCTTCTATCTTCTTCCTGATCGGAAAAAGATCCCTCGCTAATGAGAGAGTTTCAACAGAAAACGAATTTACATAGCGAAGAAATCGTACTACATATTCAGGGGAGGGACTTAAGTCTAAGTCAAAAGTTATGTATATGCAGCCAACAAAGTCATCAAAACAGTAGAGTTATTCAGCCGCATAACAAACGATGGCATTTGTCATCTTCATAGATGAATAAAGCATACGGTTCATTATTAGACAATGTTTTTGTGCTAACAAGAATTACATTAGTGTAACTTCATGGATTAAAAATTCAAAATGTATTTATTAAAATGTTGAACATGTTTACTAAAGTACATAAAGATATTTTCTTTAATTTTACATAATAGAGAAGTTGTAATAAAAGATTATCTTAGATTTAAGAAGTAATGAATTAATGGCATGTTTATTTTTTGAAAATTCTTTGGAGTTACGGTTCACAATAAAGGCGTTCTCTAAACTTTCCATTATTTATTAATCTCTGCCACGAAGCATTGCTGATAAATGGAGAACGACAATTCTAAGTCACATGAAGTCACACTGGAATATTTCATAAGAAGCACGTCTCCAGCACTTACACCGTCGATGTACTTGATGGTCTTACCCCGGAGATCTCATGTGGGATTTTAGTAAATAAAGCGGTACCTGATTGGAGTTACGGTTCACAATAAAGGCGTTCTCTAAACTTTCCATTATTTATTAATCTCTGCCACGAAGCATTGCTGATAAATGGAGAATGACAATTCTAAGTCACATGAAGTCACACTGGAATATTTCATAAAAAGCACGTCTCCAGCACTTACACCGTCGATGTACTTGATGGTCTTACCCCGGAGATCTCATGTGGGATTTTAGTAAATAAAGCGGTACCTGATTGGAGTTACGGTTCACAATAAAGGCGTTCTCTAAACTTTCCATTATTTATTAATCTCTGCCACGAAGCATTGCTGATAAATGGAGAATGACAATTCTAAGTCACATGAAGTCACACTGGAATATTTCATAAGAAGCACATCTCCAGCACTTACACCGTCGATGTACTTGATGGTCTTACCCCGGAGATCTCATGTGGGATTTTAGTAAATAAAGCGGTACCTGATTGGTTTCATTAACCTCTCCATAATCGTCTTTCATGTTAACCATTTTACCTACATATATCATCCACTTCTTCAGATGAATTTTCCTCCTGGGTATTCTATCTGATCGAGAATACCTCTGCTTCTCAACAGGTTGTGATCCCAGGCACTCACTTGAAGACCTGGCAAGCGTAAGTCTCCAATAATTCCCCTAAGTACGAAGAAGAAAAAGCATTAAAATGTTATTACATGACACACATGCTTACACATAAGGTGTCTAAGATTTCCTGTTTTTGAGCGCAGACCATTTTGTATTGTTGTATCAATTAGTAATCAAACACAAATACATTTGTTTATAATTTAACATGTTACAGGTGATGTTTCTGGACTCGGATTCCCAAACGTACGTTCCTCGAGAAGGACGAAACTGCGAGTTTCTACTGACGAGTTTCGACTCCACTCGTGGAGAGCTTGGGACGCCACATCACTCTCTACCACCTAACACAACGTGCCGCTACCACTTCCAGGGTAGACGCCAGCACGAGATGGTCTGGGTGTCCTTCATCAAGTATCAAGTAGCTGATCTTGCAATGTATGAACAGTGCAACGCGAGACTTCGTATCTGGGACGGTCGTTACGACGAGGCTACCCCAATGGCTATACATGTAAGTAATCAACAAACCTCATAGTCACCAACACCTCCTCAGTTCTTCGCTGCTAGCTACCTCATCTCCATCTACCATCTACCATCTGTCAATTTCGTGCTTCATTTCATTAAATGTTACAGTTAATTTATTTCTTCTCTTGATCAGATTTATCACATTTCTTACACCTAATTTGTATAAAATGAGTTTATTACTATTATACCATTTATGCTAATAGTGCGCTAGTAACCCTAGCAGTTGTGTACCCAAATACTACTATTTAACTTCCAAAGTACGTTAAGACATTCTCAAAACTGTAGGTTTTGACTTTATGTAAATTCTTTCTTATGAACCACTCTCACATGCAACTCACTCAGGCCGTTTTTCTTATAGTTTTCGTATTAAATATGGCGCTATAGACGGTTGTTGTACATGAATATATAATTGAGAAAGAAAACCTTGAAAGTAAACTTCCCAAGCCCAAGTTTCGAGTACTTCCGTGGCGTTTGCCAGTTAATGAGGACTGAGGAAATTTTGGAACCAAAATATCCTCAGTAGGTAGCTCACTCCTAGTGACTCTATGCCTTAATAATTCTAATTAGAGAGAAATTCTTGCTCGTAGATTCAGAACAGATTTCCTATTAAAAAGATACTCGACCATGTTGGCAGCTCCGTTACTTTATTTGATTGCTTTTTACTTTCTCTACGGCTAACTGAAGAAGTAACTGTACTCCACACAAAAATTCGATGTACAGATTTCGTCAGAAAACAATCTAGCGGGATGGCTCAGGCGATTTCTTCTGTGCTCCGCACTTGGGAGGTCCGGTTTCGATTCCCGTGGTCGAGCTACCTCTCCCATGGGTTTTTTCGGGGGTTTTGCTGGTTTCCAGGCGAATGTTGGGTAGGTTAATTACATCCCCCGAATTTCCTGTTCCTCCATTTCATCTCCATTACTATTTCATATCACCTCTCATTTGGTGGTCTCTTTCAGGGTAGAAGTCTCGGGGGTGCATGGCAGGATGATACGCTCTTGGTAAACTTCCTCCTCCTGTAGGACCGGTTTCCCAACACGGTCTCATTGGACCATTTTCGGACCGCAGTAAAGTGGGATACCGGTTGTACTGACCTGCCGGGAAGCTTCCACGTGATAAATTGTATGGACCCTGTCCTCTCCACTGTCGTGGCTCCTTGGGACGACATCTATGTGTTCTCACCTCATCCTTCCACCCGGGGTGCCCCACTGGGGTCATAGGTACAATAGACCAAGTTTTGACCTCCACGCCGAATCCCCTCGCAGCCGCCGTCCAGTTCAGGAGACGGGCTTTGAGATTAATGAAAACCCCGTTTTACAGAAAAGGACGATTCAAATGCTCATACATGTAAACAGCTTGACTGATGTGTTTACGTTTAGCATCTTTCAATGATGATATACTTGGGTTTTCAAGAAAATCTTTTCAACCTGAACTACATATTTGCATGGTAACATCTTTAATTTCCTGAAAAATGGCTTGAATGACTTTGATTAAAATGTAACAAGTTTAATACATTGACATAAAAATGAAATGAGTTATTTTTTTATTTTTTTTATTAATTTATTTGGTAAATGTTGTGCATTTCTGTATAACAAGGTAAATTTAACAAATTATTAGAGTGAAAAGGTTGCACTCATTAACGTGTAGGATTTGTGTCAAATTATTTCCGAGCGTTAACCGTCTGCTACATATTTCATGCGTCACAAAAACAGTATGCTTGAAAGTTTAGGATTACTCATTCTTTCTACCCTCCTCTACTTTCTAGTAGTAAACATTCCAATACTGTTATTGCATTTGAGATCGTTTTGGTTTTCCTAAGTAAAATTTTATTAGAGTTAGTAGAGAAGATGTAAAACTGACTTCTTTTATACTATGCAAAGTCTGTGTGAAAGCAGAGGCTTTTGTGGCATTCCATAGGGAGTATAAAAAGTGTCCACTTTCAGTACAACTCGAATTCACAGGTAAACCTGTCTTACTTTACTTTCCTTCGGCTGATATTTTATTTTTATCTTTTGTTTATCGATATCATGCACTTAGCTATGTTCCTTAGCTTCGCAAATCATATTCACTGGCCCACCTCGGTAGCGTAGATGGTAGCATGTCTGCCTCACGTTCATGAGGTCCCGAGTTCGAATCTCGGTCAGGGTGAGTTACCTGGATAATGTTTTTTCAGGGGTTTTCCCTTATCCTTACAGACGAATGTAAGGTAGCTCTAAGCTCCATGGACCCTGAACTCATTTCACCCATTTCATTCACCGTCCGCTATGACTTAATGTTGGAGGACGTAAAATTACAACAAGAAAATCATATTCACTGTATTACTTTCTCCCTCTTCCATTTCGAAAATAGTCCTGTGCCAAATGGTCCAGAGTTTGGACAGAGTGAAGGACAATTGTATCATTGTATTGAATACGCTAATAGCCGTATTCAGTTGTCCATAGTCATTTTTATTAATTCATTAATGAATTACTAAATTAATTTATCAGTTGACATAAACAAATGGAGAGATATACCAAATTGTATTTATTCACTGTTGTTGGAACAAAACCATACGTATTTCAATAAAATGTCTGTGATACTTCAAAATTAAACTGAGAAAGCATTCAAGAAACGGTGGTCCTCAAATGAACAGTAATCGAGATAAGACTGAGAGAATAAGTACAGACGTTCAGGTATCCCTCTTAAGTTTTGAGCAAATTTTATTGATGGTTGTTTCTGTATGCTGTGATTCATACAGTAAATTATCACTGATTGTGCCGAAATTAGTGTGTCCTGAGACGAAAATCTCTGTAAGTGGTTAATCTTTGGTTTCATGTTTTTGGAACATTTCCATTCCATCCCTTATTTTAGATTATAACTTTCGCAATATGAACTATCCATTTTATTCATTTGCAACTTTTTACACATTTTGTTTCATGTGGTGGTTTTCAGCCTCATTTATGCACTTGTATTTTCATCTTTATGCATATCACACACATTTTGCACATATGAATTGCTTTTCTTCCCAAGGACCCAAACAGATTTCGTGATACCATTCTCCATTTTTCTGAAATTATTTGAGCAACATTTCATCGATTTCATTCATAGTCCATTATGTCTTAACACTGGAGGACGTAAATAAAGAAATAAAAAATGTATCTCCACCTTAACTTAATCTGCTTCGCTCACTGTTGTAGAGTTATTTATTTTTAACCGTTTGCAGCACTGATTAAGTAACCACCAGAACAAAAAGGAGGATTATGGATGTCAAGAACTCTTTATTTTATTATTGTATGAGTTTATGGAACAATTTTAATACACAGTAGTTATAAATACATCCTAAAGGAACATAAAAAATAACGAAATTTCAGAATTGGAGCTTTGCATACGTCCTTCCCGGAAAAGAAGCTCGATTTTCACTTAGATTGAAGAAACAAAATCGTATTACATACTTAACTATCTAACGTAGTTAAATTCTTCGCCCACAAAGGATTCCAACATAACAATAGGGACACAAACGTCCCCTAGGGAGCAGATTTTGAAAAATTAATCCTAGTCGCCCGCCAATCCGAATCACTTGCGCATACCTTACTAAACATAAATCCAATGAAAAGTAAGGCATTACATGAGAGAAGAGAAGAAGGAACATTAAAAGAAATATAAATAAACAGAGTATAGGTATCTAAGAGCAATATTCGCCCAAAAATGCGAAAACAGAACACGAAATGTTAAATAGAATAAAGTATAAAAGTAATAAATAGAAATTAATTGTTCTTTCACACTAGCCGTGTGTAGGACCACAGCCCGTTCACAATGTGAGGACGCACTATGAAAGGGTAGAGCCAGACTGAAAAATTCAATGCCATAGCCGGGATTTAAACCACGGATCTTCTGGTTTCCGTGCAGCCGCTCTAACCATTTGAGCTACTATGGCCAACATGCCGACATGACATTAAGTTCTCCAACTGACTCGTGTTTCTCCCAGTGAACCACTTAGGAGTTCTCAATAAACATATGAGACATTAAAATTGTCTCATTATTATATAAAATTGTCTCATCACATTACTATAAAAGTAATATTTGCCACTAAATTAATAATAGAATAAAAAGCTGAAAATAAAAAATTGGAAGCTTTATTAGAAGTGTGTAAATGTTATATAGAAGTATTTGAAAAGATATAAATACGGTTAGAAAGCTGATCTGTTACAACAAAATCAGAAAGTATAATAATGCTGTAGAAATTAGGCTTCCTAGGAAACTAAATCATATAATAAGAAGAGATGATAACCATAAGAAAACTATAAAAAGATCCATGAAACTAGGTAGAAACCAACTGAGAAGGTACGGCCACGTCAAAACAACTTATCAAAATAGAATAGCTTAGAAAATATTAGGAGCAAATTCAAAATGGAAAAGAAGCAGAGTATGACACAGAGCAATATGTATGGAGACAATAGAAAGAGCGGAAAACGAAATGAAAAGATAGCTCTGGATAGAAATAAGTGGGGACATTTATCGAGCATAAGATGAAGTTTTGCAATACATGTATTATGATAATCAAGTAATTTACCGTTATCTTCAGTGCCATTACTTCTGCTTTCACTTTATATATCAGTTATTCTTATGTTTTCCCTCTTGCAGGCCTTTTGGATTACTTTCTCAGAAACTCAATTTCAACTGCTGTCAGCAATACCATGCTGTATGTAGCACTGACCTGAACATTGAATAAATCATACAGCAAACTGACAGCAGTTGAAATGGAAAATTTTTTATGAGAACATCTACCAGAAAATCTGGAACAGGAAGGATGAAAAATGCAAATGTGCTAACCATAGTGGATATGGAAGGTGAAGTGAAGTAAACGAATAGAGGGAATCAGAAATATGTGAAAGAGGGGGATGCGTACAATAGAAATACTACCAAAAGATTTCAACGTAAGAAGTTTTTATAAAATACTATACAGTTATCTGATTACATTCAAAATATCTTAATACATAATGCTATATTGATTACAAATAATGTAATAGGCTTCTACATTATTCAAATTAAAGTTAGATATACCTATTCCGAAAACAAAGTAGCTCTGCTAAGTTTATGTTCAATTTAAATACAAAAATATGTACCTATATCTACAAATATAACAATCTGTAACTTGAAACTTGACTTTTCTTATCTTATAGGAGAAATATCACCTTTTCTTATAAGATAAGTGAAGTTTTAAGTTACAAATTGTTATATTTATAGATATTTGTTTGCTTCACTGTTAATAGCTTCATATTTTAGGTATTTATATGTACATAGCTATGCTCATTTCAGTAAGCAAAACGTTTATATTTTCTAGATTTCGTACATAAATGACCTACGAGTAATTATTTCAATGAAGGTAAATTTATCCATACATTTTATTCCTATCTTAAGCGTTTCATTAGAGTTTACGCTAATCTTACTGATAGTTAACGATGTACTATGCAACATTTCTTAAACTGAAACCTTAATTTTCAAGAAAAGAAATCTCTTATGTGTGTATATAATAGTTCACTAAAATTATATTTTGATATGTGATACAAAATGTATATTTTGAGGCCCTATGAACCCAAAAACAGCTTTCACAAAAGATCCGTACGCCCATTCCAAAATTTTGTTGCGGTACTTCCTCACATACTGTAAATACGTAGTCAAGGAAATGCCTAATAAATAAGCTAAGTTTCGGAAGTTTGAATTATCCTATATTGCATTCAAATATTTAATAGCTTTATGTTTTTCTCCACTTGAAATATTACCAATAGCATCATACAATCTAGTACCTTCTCAGATAATAACATTTAGTCATATTTAGGTATAGGAGAAATACAAAATAAGTTTTCTGTAGTATAGTTATAATGAGCGTACTTTGTTATGATACCAAAAATAAGATTAAAATATAAATGCCTTACTTTTCATGCTCTGAAATATTTATTTTTGTAGGAAATCCTGTGAAAAGTATTGGATCTTTTGTTAATACCCAGATTAACATTTTATATTTACAGGGTGGCAAGAATGCAACTTTAGTGGGAGAATTTTGCAAGGACGAGATTCCCCGCTTGTGTGACCACACTCTGTTGAGCAACAGCACCAGGGTAACTCGACCATGCTCTCTTGCCGAGAGCTACGTCTCCACCGGATCCGAACTGACCATAGAGCTCTCTCTCCGACAAGGCAGTGCACTCTACCCAGTGGCTTTTCTTCTGCGCTACGAGTTCGTCGATACATCTCAGGAAGGCGTCCCTCTGAAACCTTCGTCACCGAAATCGTGTGACAGGCTTTTCACATCGGGATCCGGAAGGTTCCAATCGCCCCGGAGTGTCTTCCTGTATGGGCGAGGTGGTGCTCAAAATTTAAGCTGCGTACTGCAGTTTGAGACCAGCCGTGGAGGAGTCAGGTTGACCCTGAACAGGGCAAAGTTTGGAGACAGGAAGTGCAAGTCACATTTGGACTCAAGAACGGGACGCTGGCAATGCGTTCCTGCAGAAGGTTCCAATGGAGTGGTCGCGCAACTCATGGTGTCAGAGTTTCCTTGGCCTGGAGTGCGTCTTCCTCGCGACTGCATTTGCTCCGGTCTCAGCGAACCCCTCGTCATCACCACCCTCGGGTCCTCAGTCATCGAGATCAACTTCACCATCACCTTCATGAATATCACACAGGACTTCCACGATTTTTTCTTCGAAGGAGAATACAAGTTCCTCAGAAATTACGACGAAGGTGGAGCGTGCCCTACCTCAAGAGAAGAACGCCGACTCCGTGGCTCTAGTGGTGAGATTGCTCTTAGAAGTCCAGGGAACCTCTCCAGGAAAAATACGATGCAGACTTCTGGGTTCGACGAGATTAACAAAAGTCCTGTTCCTAGTTGTGTGAACCATCCTTGGCTTATCGAGCCGGAAGACCCAATCAATAGCTTCCTGTACCTAAAAGTTAGAGGTTTTGAGTTAGTAGAAGGCGAGGACAGGAGATGTGGTACTCTCAATAGGATAGTGGTTTATTGTGCGGGTCAAGAACCCCGGGTTATTGTGTGTCCCAGGGAAGAAGAAATGACAGCAGACTTCATAGATAGGACTGGGTCCATGGTGGAGGTTTTCTCGGAGGGCTGGAACCACACGAGTGGACCTCTCGAACCACCGCACGCGCGCAGTTTCGTGGTCGAGTTCCTGGAACGGGAGCCCGGCAGCTATGCCGTCACCTGGATGGAGGTTTCAAGAAGGCCGCTTCTAGGTGCTTCCAGTTCCTACGTCATGGCCAGCGTTCCCCCGCCGGAATGTCCTCACAGGTGAGTCATATTTCCGACCACTTCTTAACTTTAATTGATCTAGATATGACGGAATGATCTAGAAAATGAAACGTATGAAGTATTTGTTGTAGAAGGTATTTGTATTAATGTGATAAAAAGAACTGATATATATATTTGGAAAAGTCTAGATTATGATATTTATCGTTCAAATATACTGCCTTTGGCATTTACTGAGAAATACCACAGAGGGACGCTTAGAAAGACATGCGGTAGATCGATTTAAGAAACACTGACATTTTAAATTTTACAACATCCGCGATGTCTTAGAGAGGTAACGATTTTTGTAAACGACTGGAAATCTTATCCTAACTGCTGCATAACTTTTTCGCTGTATAGCTGTCAATGAACTGCCAACTTCTAGAGGTCCACGACCTAGAAACAACAGTAGCATCAAAACCAGAAGCACGGAATAAGATATAGTATCGATTCTATTAAGTCTGCAAATTTTAAAGTACAACCAGATGTGGACAAAGAGAAAACCTGACATTTACGCATTAAAATAATTTACATCAAGATTTTATCGGAAATCATGATTGCTTGAATCCCGAAGAAATCACTTTATGTAAGATTTAGCATAACATAAAAATGAATAGTTGCTTGAATATTAAACTTGGCATTTAATTTTAGCGCTTATTTTAAAGAAAATTTCCTCACTACCTTTTATTTACGTATAAAAAGGAAGCTAGCTGCAGTGAAGCAATAAATATTACACAAATTTAAAAATTTGTTACTAAGGCTTCACCTATTTTAAGAAATTGGTGTTAAAACTTCTTTCTAATAGATATCGATTTCACAAACAAATCGTTTTTATCTTCAGTCCACAAACAAACTCATTAATATTCATTAGAAGGAAGTTTTAACACCAATTTCTTAAGATAAGTGAAGCCTTAGTAACAAATTTTTATATTTGTGTAATACCTTTTATTTGTAATTTGTTTCAGAAAGTTTGAGTCATGAAACAAATATATGTTCAACATATATACAAAATAAAATGCATATCTTGAATTTTCTGGGAATAAACTCTGAAGTCTTCATCATTTCGAATAATTTCTGCATAACTGATAATCCTAACTGGTTATCTATTTACAAGAAAGTAGATGTCGTTTCAGCACATACGCGT
The DNA here is from genome assembly GCA_030765055.1 of Mantis religiosa. NCBI lineage: Eukaryota > Metazoa > Arthropoda > Insecta > Mantodea > Mantidae > Mantis > Mantis religiosa. The sequence goes on from CM060952.1 coordinate 106,038,379, forward strand.
ATGTGTGGAGCTAACCATTTACGAGATAATTGTTGTTATTGGTTGTAATTGGTTATTGTATTGTTATTGGTTTCAATTGATGTGACTTAGCCTTGTGATGGCTGTGATATTTCATTCTCTTGCGTAGCAAGGACATAAAATACATTATAGAATTTCCATTTGAAAATTCCATATTTCCATATTTTGAAAATACACAACAAAAAAGACTAATACTTTTGGAAATAGTTGTCTGTAAAAAAAAAAAGACTTTTATCCGCTACCATAAGAAAAAAGCACATCATTACGGGATGCTTTTGTTAGTGAGAAGCAGGAATTTTACTGTTAGGGATGAATAATCGATGATTCGAATTATCTCTACCAGACTCAATATAGCAGAAGAATAAGGTTAAAACTTACAAGACAAAAGCACATTATTCTTCAGGAACGCCTACTCTAATGTAGCGTCAAAAACATTGTATTCATAACCTCTTTGATTTCCCCGTAGGGGAGGGGATCAGTCCGCTTCAACTGCCGTGGTGCGGGCGCTGCGGACCGCTAACACTCCTGGTACCTCTGACGTTACTAGAGGAACCTCGGGCCGAACATTCGAGCCCCTCCCTGATAGGGAGTTGTTCGGTTTGGGTTGGGCTCGAGGGGGCAGTGGTTCCCGATACGCGTGGAAGATCGGGTACGTCTCCGGACGGGGTTGAGGGAAGTCATTAATATTCCCGGGTACTAGCCAGCATAGCTAGTAGAAGGTGTGCTAGATCACCAGGCGGCCCCCGCGAGGTCATGTTGGTAGCCTTCCCATTTTGGAGTTGGCACGCGTAAGTGGCGTATCCACTTACATCCCGTCTTGAGTCCACAGGACCATGGGGGGGGGGGGCTTGTTAGTCTCTAGGTCTTGCCCTATGGAAAGCACCACGGAGGCGCCGGGCGCCCTTTTGGAACAGCTCGGTAACTCCCTAGTCGAAGGAGGACCGGATCCTTGGTCCTACTGGTCCAGGACTGATGGGAGTAGAACCTCTGGCATTAACCTCTTTGATTATCGATTACCTCGTAGATGGCTTACACGATGTTCAATTTTTCTTTAGTTATCTGAAAAACGAGAAACAAACATACATCCACAATCTACAGAATTTGAGCTTCTTCTCGAATTTCTTCAGGTATAAAACTTAAATCGCCTGAATAAGTCATTTTGTCATACAGTTTGCCATTTGTTATTTTTGCATCGCCATAGTTACGACTCCGCCATTCAAAGCCTTTAATGTCATCTTACCCCTAGTAAAAACGATTCTAAATCGTTTGTAAAATAATTATAATAGTTTTAAAATTCATAATTCTGTCGATTTTTGCTTAGGTACGGATAATATTACGTATGGGACTAGGAGGTTTGATGATTACCATACTCATGAAATTTACGCTCTCGACGCTAACGCCTAGGGCGTTAAATTTTTTCATTCCCTAGTAACTATCAACTTACCTCACAAGTTACACAAAATACTATTACTTAACATAAATTATGTGGTTTACAGAGATCTACTGTGCCTACAGTAACATTTCGTAAAGGCTTCAGATTATATTCCCAAAAACTTTCATATATACACGTTTGAGTTTCCAATTAAATATCATAAACATATAACATTTTAATCAAAATCATTGGAAAAATAAAAATATTCGAATATTTTGCAATGTAAAGAGTAGTTTAG
>CM060952.1:106045066-106082566 GCA_030765055.1 Mantis religiosa
TGTGCCCTAGGCGTGCTTGGTCTGCTGATAGCTGTATCCGCCGCCTATCGCCGCAGGAGCAGCAAGAAGCGACGCAGGAAGAAGAAGAAGACCGCCTCTGGCGCGACCGCCGCCAATCACCACCTCCACATCAATCACAACGGATACTCGCCCTCGACTCACCATGCCCCCGACGTCTACGGCAAGGATAGTCTCTGCTGACAAAGCGAGCATGTTGCCATGGAGACCACCGTGTGACGTTTACAGCATCGCTCCTCGAGATCTCCAGTGGAGCCAGCTTTCCAGACTCACGGATGTCCTTAAGACATCCTTCATACGGTGACTACATGGCACATGATCTGCGAAATAACGTGTCCTTTCACACAAACCCATTGTATCGACGACTACAGTTACTTCACTTGCAGATTTTGAATGACACCTCTGACTCTCAGTTGGACGGAGGGTTTTTCTTCCATTACCAATTCAGAGGTACAGACTGTGCATTAATATTCCGACTAACATTCTGGGAAAATAAACTGTAGAAAATATTAAAACAATTCATCCCTGAAAATATCACTTTCTGAGGTTTTCAGTCCATTATCGTAATTTTAAGTTCGTCGGGGAATTGGCTTCAACACTTTCAATATGCAGTCTAATTCCGAATTTTCCACATGATGAAATTTGAAAAACAATGTTTTTTAAATATTAGTTATATCTATTCATACCTCAGGAATTTGTAATATAGGTAGGTTATATTTTTCTTTTTCCACGAAAAACAAATGATTATTTTAATTCTATAATTTACTTTATGTAAGGATTTTGCCATTCGAAACACCCCTTATTGGATTCTTTAGATGTCGAGAATATACCAGCTAACCAAACTGCCCCGTCTTTGGCGAAAGCAGATATCGCTTCGTGTTTTGCAACAGTTGCAGAAAGCCAAGGGGAAATTTCAATTAAATGCACAGCAGTGGCGTAGTAAACTTTCCTCTGCTCCTCTTGATTTTCTGCAAAGCGGTGCAATGGGAGGCACTACTGCCCAGGATTGAACTAGCGAGTAAACTCCATGATATGAGAACAGAATAGTGTAAACAACGTAAACAACGAATTAATTTAAATTTAGTCACTAATTCTTTATTTTCGAGAGAATAAACTCTATTTTCGGATCAACCGGTCTGTCCTTATACACCCATAGCTACCCATTCTGATTAGATTTTGTTTAGAATACTAGGATAGTAGCATTCTAACAGAATGTGCCCTCGTCGGGAAATAGATGGATGGTGTCTGCCTTACGTTCGAGGTGCCGAGTTCAAATCTCGATCAGGAAGAGTTACCTGGATAAAGGGTTTCCCCTTATCCTGAAAGACAAATGTCAGGTAAGTCTAAGATCTATGAAGCTTGGGCTCATTTGAACTTCATTTCACACATTTCGTTCATCGTCCGATATAACTTAAGGTTGAAGGGCGTAAATTAAAATAGAATAAACAGAATGTAAAAAGTACCTATGAGTGAATACTTACTGGTCATAATATTTCTTTTCAACCATTTGTCGATCCTAAAAGTAAGCTTATTCTCTCACAAATACAGAATCCTTAACTGAAATTACAGTCCAATTAACCTGAGCTGGCAGATAAATAATGATGCACACTAAATGGATTAGCCTGATACTAAACCTGAAAGAAGGCTGAAGATGATATATACAAGTGGAGTAGCTGAAGCATGTACCATTAATGCCTCCAAATGTATAAAATCATCCTCAGTCTCCTTTCAGGATTGGTAGTAGACTAATTCATTTAGTGTGCATGTTTACCCAGCTGCAACCTCAAGTTAATTGGAGTGTAAATACATTCTAATATGTTTTCGCTTTTCACTGTGTTATTTCCTTGTCACTCGATAGTTTAGTCTTGGGAGCTGCCTCTCATCGCAGCGCTTCACCGAACATCAAGAGAGGAAGAGGGAAACGTGCTGAGCCACCGCCGTGCATTTAGTTGAAATTTCCCCTTGGCGCTCCACAGTTGTTTTAACGCACGAAGGCAGGGGAAGACAGTTAGTGGCGGAGTGACGTCAGCTCCGTCAGCTTAGCCACCAAATATACCCCCGAACGAAAGGCAGGTTAGCGTGTGACGTCACTGCGCTGATTTCTGCTGCCCAAGAGGAAGGAAATAGTTTGATGTGTTGGGGTTCCGGCAGAGTAGGAAAGACAGGAAACGTGTCGGGTATTAATAATATGTACAACTTACATCTTGAGTGATGTGTATGCTGACTGCTTTAATTACATTGGTCACAGTTTATAAACAATTACATTTTGGCTCTGTGCTATGGGGCACAGGCATGTTATTAAATAAATAAAATAAAACATAAAATAATTTTCTCTCCAAGTTAGAGGACACCCATTCAGAACAAAATTACGTGAACATTTTCCGACACTTTCGTTTTTCGTTTCGTTTTTCTTTATCGAGTTTATCAATATCAGGACGTAACGCCTGGGAAATTTGAAATCGAAGGCTGCATGTTAGATTGTGATACCACACGGTACTTCGGGGTTTGGACTTAAGTAATTTTATAACACAAACAAAATTGTTCGTACTTATATGTTCAGCCAAAAATATACAATGTTCGTGCGGTAAGTGAATACAACCTCGGAAATCTGGTTTGGGAGATATTCTTGTAAAAATCAGCCAAGTCTTTCTTGTGTGTATATTTGTCCTTCAATAAATCGTCACATTTTAAATATAACAGTGTCATTTGGTACGTGGCAGCTACATTGTTGTCATCGGGTGCACCTGACTGAAACCTCAGATTCTGTACTCAAGCGCCATTTATATAGGCAACTTGGTGCTACACGGCTCTTGCCTGACGTCACATGCACTGCAGGCCTCGCTTACCTACTTACGCCAAAGATGGGGCAGTTGGGCCACCTGGTATATGAAAAGTTTAGGACAAATTGGACAAAAAAGCCTAACAGTCATGACCAAAATTTTTCAGAAAAATACTGTCTGAAAATATAAAATCCGTAATAAACGGAAAATTGGAGTTGCTCCCATGCGATTGGATAACTTTAGATGATGAGAACTATTATTCATATTTAGAAAAAAAAATCTCTTTGACATTTTGTTTTCACCTTATGCATAAAATGCTATGGAGAGTCTCATGCAGAAACTTACCTCTGAACACTTAACATTAATAGCAACAAATAAATAACATTAGGGATCAACTTCCGTGTAGAATGTCAGATAATACTCAATTATTTAAACTTATATTCGTTCCTAATGAGTTCAATAGAAAAATATAGAAATCGTTCTGCTTCAAATGATTTTGAATGAGACATTAAACTTCAATCTATAAAAACTTAAAATGTCGCACTAAATATTTATCAAAATATTTCGCATAATGAGTTTGTCAATATAGTTTCCCAATTACGTAACATTTCTTGAAAATTTGAGGAATTCAGAGGTAGTAAAGTTTGAGCTAATTTCGAAATTGTTTGAGACCTCCCTCTTAAGTTTATAAGAAGTGTCTGAGGTAACTTTTTAACTAAACTGTTCTGACGGACGCTCGGAGAAACTTAATTTAAGAATTCTAGTTTTCAGTTCACTGTGAACACAAAACATTTATTTACAACGAAATGGAATTTTGACTCAAATGCAATGCTTCCTCTCTCGTGTGTAAACCGTGGAGAACGTAGCCGTTCAATTAATTACAGGCCTTTGTTTTACTAGCGATTTTCAGGATCGTGTATGCAGCGTTTCCATGGCAACCACTAGGAAAAATTAATCCATGAAGTTTTTGTGGCAGTCTTTTGCTGTTCCATGGAATTACCTATTGACAAGATTAGTTGTCATGGTAACAGTTTCAACGGTAAGTGCGGTTATGTTCTTAAAGACAGGAATATTGATTACGGCAGCAATGCCTCTACCTGGCTGAAGGTAGGCAGAAAGATAACTTTTGATTACTTTCCACCAAAGATCGTTGTTTTGATTTAAGTAAAAGTAATTGGAAGAAACATACATTACATGCGTATACATTACTTTCAGGTGTGTTCATTTTATACAGTAAATTGCAGTAATGTTTTAGATATTATGTATTTGAATAGAAAGCGGCCCTTAAATATGTGCAGTAATATACAGGATCTTTCAACAAGAATGTCCTATCGTTAACAAGTGATAGCTGCCATTGTTATCGAGTTACAGCAGTCATTTTTTTCATGTGGCTACAGTTGTTATTGACAGAATCCAGGGAACGTTACATAATTCATCAAAGCGTAGAAATTGTGAAAATTTATCAAGGTATATCAAGATGGAGAAGCTTTAACTCTCAGTGGATAAAAATAACAGACTATTTCTGGCCGCAATTGGATGGTATGGATCTCAGAAATATATAGTTCCAGCAAGATGCTACCACATGTCATACTACTGTCAAAATAATCGATCTTTTGAAGGAGAAGCTCAAGGTTTCATCATTTCCCTTTGTAAATGAAATGTGTAGTGTTTAACGCCCGCTTTTACTACATACGGCACCGCAGACGGTGACACTGATGATGCATGAGATGAAGATGGAGCACCGGTGGAATGAGATGGCGGGAGATCCCGGAGAAAACCTGCCCCAACGCCGTGTTGTCCACCACAAATCTCACTTTGCGGTCGCCTGGGATCGAACCCGGGCCGCCTTGGATTTCCCGTGGTGCTGATGTTAACTGGCCCCTGAGATCATGTGAATTAACGGCGTAGGATTACTTCTTGTAGGGTTATCTCGAGCTTATTCCAACAAGCCAGAAACAGTAAATGATCTTATGAATAACATCACGCATGTTATTCCTGAAGTTGAACGTTTTCTGTCATTGAAAATTGGGTTATACATATACGTGCAACCCCACGAAGTCACGGCGCTCACTTAACTGATGTTCTCTTCCACACGTAATGACATTATGTTCCAAAATCAAAAATAAACAAATCTCTATCATTTATAGAACGTGTTTTATTTAAATTCAAAGATAGGACACTCTTGTTGACAGACCCCATATAATTACAAATCTACTCATAAAACAAAAGTCACATGCTAATGCAAACAACCGTTTTTAAGATATTACTTTATTTTTATTAATCAACTTTTGATGCGAAAAATAAATTTCTCCTTGGACTCTCTGGTTTTTAGTACCACTCCCACATTTTTAAGTTGAGTTTTGCAATTAGTGTTAAAGAAATTGTTGCGCAGGCGTTTCTTAACTTGGTTTAAAGCAGTGCGCGTAATTGAACTATTCAATTTATCCAATATTAGTTATTGAAAATAATTAATTTTCAAGACATTCGTATATTAATTTGGCATAAAAACATTTTAAATGCATGATTCCTGAGTATTAGCGATTTCGGCGCGTCGGAATTCTTGGAGCTCTGTCGGCGAGTACAGTAGCGACGATAGTTCTGTGCTGGTGACTTACTTTGTGCGCGCACTGGAGAGAGTCTATGACCAAGTGTCACTTTCATCTTCTGCTAGCGCTAGAAGATGTAAGACAATGCAGCAAGGCCATATTTCACAGACTCGTCTTTACTAAAACGCATATCTTAAGATATATGAGCACTTCTCTGCTTTCACAAATGTTTTAATTTACAGGAAAATAAAAATATGGGGTGATGCCTTTGTGGCTTGTAGCGCATGGAAGTGAGTTAGCCGATTCTCGTATGAAGATATGTTTCATCTTCATAGATAGCTGACCTTCCTTCGTCTCTAAGCCTTTTATGGCACGTAAATATGACACGCCCCTATTTCTCATATATTTTTCCTATAACAAGACCCTGTTGTTTCTTGTTTTCTTCCACTTGAAACCTATGCCACATAAGATAGTCTTTAAGCTAGTGCTTCTCTCTTTAAAGTTAATGGAATCTTGATGCTTCAGGAGTCCCAAATTTTGACAGTGGATACAGTTTCCTCCTGAATATACAAATTATAAATTGTTTGGCGAATTACACACCTATCAAAGTCATTAATCACAGTGATTGTTTTCGGTTCACGATGTACTTTCCAGAGGTTTCTAAGGAGGTTACTTGTGCCTCACATTTCTCCCTTCTTTAATTATTTTACGAAATTTTCTCTCAAATACCTTTGTTGCTGCACTCCCTTGCATTTTATTAGCATATGGCCAGAAACTGTGTCCCGTTTCAGCATAGATTGATATAACTTCGCGTATTTGGCTGTGAAGTGCTTTTACACCAAGTTTGCTTTGAATTGGAGGCATTTTAATCTAAATAAGAAAATATATAAACGTACACACATACACACAGACAAAATGCTAATCACCAGTGCGACTAAGAATCACAATTTCTAAAACATTAAGGTGGCGGCACCGAAGCTTTAGGAGTTACCCGGTCAAGGCTCTCCCAGATACTGGCCATTTCAGTGTACTGCGCATGACCGAGAATGTAAGCTCAGCAAGGACAGAACCATCGTACGCAATGAATAATAGTAGTTCATTTTGTTTTACAAATAATACAAAGTGCTCCAAGTTCGGGATAAAAGCATCGGGTTGATTTTATGTTGTGTAATCCAGTAAAATAGCTCCAGCAGTGAGGAAAATGTCTTAAAAAACAAAAACAAAATACTAATATTAGAAAACTAGTTGACATTTAAAATACCAGTACATTCTAAGAATTTGGAGAAAGGTACAGTGTTTAACAAAAGAACTGAACATTCATTAGTGATATTTTAATCAGTATGAATCATTCATTAGGCCTTGATCTTTAAATAATTCGAAATTAAACGTCCAAATACCTAGTTACTTTGAAGGTGTGTTTCTTTAACTACAGCAAATAAGGTAAAATAATGTGTTAATGTCAATAGCTACCGTTAGAGTGTCTAAATGTTCAAAAATTGTACTGGAAGAGTGCTTTGTCTTTCTAGTTAGAGGTTACATCAAAATCTGCAAGTTACCAACAACTCCTATGTGTTCTGTATGAGTCTGCATTAGTGCCAAATGGAGGTGAATGCGAAGTTCTGTTTAGTGCATTTTCTGTCGCACGTGTGGTAGCCATGTCTTCCGTTTCCAAGCGGAAAATCTCTGTATTCACGCAACGAAGTAAACGAACTTTATGGATCGCCCTGTTTTATATCGCAAAAGCACAGCTACGCATTCTTCCATTTTATCACCTAGAGATTGGTACTTCCTGAGGAATGAGTGTGTTCTGCGGAAGGTTATTTTTTGTGCGAAGTGCTCTATTGTTGTGTTTGTATATTACCATAACTATTGTTACATAATGAACGTGATAATAACGTGGTTGTGAGATGTATATAGCATAATAATAAGTGTTGTTATTCAAAGCCTGTTGCTTATGTTAGGTAATGGAAGTGAAAAATTTGTGTGCCGAAACGTTCGTTAGCTTTGGATGTTGTTATCGCTGAACATCAGCGAAAACAGAAAATGTGTTTTGTAACAATAAATATTCCCTTCACATCCATTGTTGATCATAATTAGAACATCGCTCATTATATGCAGTAATAATATAGAACTTTTATTTTTCTTAAAAGCAAATAATTCCTTTCTCTAGAATTTCTATTTTAATAATGTATTTCTTTGCTCTATTCTTTTACGGTACATCCTGTATGACGCGGGAGCAGAAAACCGATGCAGATGTACAACAAAGGATTATCGATAATGATGACGCACGACACTGCCAACATTACTAACCTGAAAGTCACCAACACCGCAGGAGAATGATTCTTTCTTTCAGCAGAGTTCTCTTCTTGCACATTTTAAAATAATAAATATGAATTAAGAATATTTAAGTTTGAATTTAGGAGTCACTATGTTTACACTCAGTCTTCACTTACTTGTTGTATAATTGAACAGTCACCAAACAGCTGAGGATGAGATCGAATGATCTTGAAAACGTTTCAGTTATACAACAACAAGTAAGTGAAGACTGAGTGTAAACATAGTGACTCCTAAATTCAAACTTAAATATGAAGAATACTTCACTGTTAATAATGCTTCTGCTTTTAATATTTATGAATTAAGAAGTTTAATTTTAATATCAGCTATAGCTTTACAGTCGAGTAGGTTTAAATGGGAAAAGTTTTAGAATTTATGAGCAAAAATATACCAAATGATTCACAGTTGATGTTGGAATTTTGTTCTTACTGATGCTGATGTCACAGGAACCGAAAATCCTGTCTGGTAAGGTTATTACCAAATTTATTCTAATGATAACCAATCTATAAGTATACTTCATATTTCGTTTTGAGTAAAAAGACTTCATTTCCTAAAACCACAGATAAATTCGTTTAGAAGTTAAATATCATCATAGAGTTGTGAACAAAGATGGACGAAAGTATAGTGCGCTTGTGATACGCTGCTTCTTTTAATGGTTATCAGAGTGCATCGATGCGCTAAGTGACAACTCAAAGGATGTCTATAGTTTGCACATTTCCAATCTGAACGGATTCTCTTCTTGTGCAGACTTGACAGACTTTCAACTGTTCCATTTGCAGGTTTAAAGGATTACCGAAACCACCTGCTGACAATGTCCAATTACAAAGCTTGCCATTGCATCCTGCTGGACCCGTGTGGATGAAGAGGTTCCTCAGTATAATTTGCTTCCGGACCCACTTCCACCCAAATTAGGACAGACTTTACTCCCAATAAGGGACGAATTTACAATTTAGGACACCCGTTTAATAGAATCCTTTAGAAACCTCTTGCCTTAAGAACCAATTTTGCAACTGACCTACTCAGTTGCATAACCAATAATTGATTCTATAATAAAATGAACACAATATTTTGTCTATAAAATCATACTGTTTAATAGAACTTCTTTGCTGCTTTACCTACTGAATAACTCTCTATGGCTTCATCATAATTGTCTGTTAATAATTGTTTAAGCGTTTTTGACCCTAAACAGTTTCAACATCTATTGTATAATGTAAGATTGGTAACAGTTTGCAGAAGCTTTATAAATATCTGTAATTCATACCCAGTCGAACACGAGTAAATAAATATTTTAGGGCGACCTATGTAGCCATGTCCGTTTTGCAAGCGTGCTGGGATTTAACAGCCGTGTTAATGTTTTATAAATCAGTAGGATTCCTCAATGTTTTATTTACTTTTAAAACTGCCATTGCATTATATATCAGGCTACCCGAGCACATTCTTAATTCATCACAATAAAGTATGTATAAATTAGTTATGGTTGTCGATACTCATCGACTTGGCCCGGGCTGTAGCTCATATGGGGAACATAAGTTCGACCTTTCAGACCTTGTCCTTCCAATTTACACTGATCTGCTGTACATAGGTCATCAGCTTGTCTCTTATAATTGTTATAAAACCAAAAACTTAATTGTGTTTGGATTAAGGAAGGTTCAGTGAAACTCATTTGTACCCTTATAAATAGACATTCCTTTTCCTTCTCCGACGTCAACCTGTCATCATATATGTTACTGCCATTTTCATAGTGAACCTTATAGTTTTATGGAACTTGCCTACGTTTGTGATTGTGGCCCCTCTCTATCTCTCTCTCACTCTCCCTCTCCTCTATTTGCGCCATTGAAAACGTACTGAAATAGATATTAGACACAATGGCACAAGTCCTGAAGCAGCAGAGAATAGTAATTTTCTTGATAGGTGTCATTATTATTTTAAAATCTTCTATAAGAAGACAATCAACGTGGTTTGTAGGATTTTGTACACACGAAAGGCATAATTAAAAAATTAAACACAGTTCCTCACACATTTAAAATTACGCTTTTGCATTTTGTGAAAGTTGGAAATTTAAGGAATAATAATAATAATAATAATAATAATAATAATAATAATAATAATAATTATAATAATAATAATAATAATAATAATAATAATAATAATAATAATAATAATAATAATAATAATAATAATAATAATAATAATAATAATAATAATAATAATAATAATAATAATAATAATAATAATAATAATAATAATAATAATAATAATAATAATAATAATAATAATAATAATAATAATAATAATAATAATAATAATAATAATAATAATAATAACAATAACAATAACAATAACAATAACAATAACAATAACAATAACAATAACAATAACAATAACAATAACAATAACAATAACAATAATAATAATAATAATAATAATAATAATAATAATAATAATAATAATAATAATAATAATAATAATAATAATAATAATAATAATAATAATAATAATAATAATAATAATAATAATAATAATAATAATAATAATAATAATAATAATAATAATAATAATAATAATAATAATAATAATAATAATAATAATAATAATAATAATAATAATAATAATAATAATAATAATAATAATAATAATAATAATAATAATAATAATAATAATAATAATAATAATAATAATAATAATAATAATAATAATAATAATAATAATAATAATAATAATAATAATAATAATAATAATAATAATAATAATAATAATAATAATAATAATAATAATAATAATAATAATAATAATAATAATAATAATAATAATAATAATAATAATAATAATAATAATAATAATAATAATAATAATAATAATAATAATAATAATAATAATAATAATAATAATAATAATAATAATAATAATAATAATAATATTAATAATAATATTTTCTTCAATCGAAGGATACTAAAACATGTACAACGGTATATTTGAGAATTATATAAAGCAGAAATTTCATTGTCACAAAACAGAAATCAAAGCTAGTCTGCAAAGTGTTAAATAGTACATAAACTGAACCTTTTAATACATTGCGTATGTACAGGAATAATGAGAACATTTGCTATTAATTCTCGAGAAGGGTTATAATAGATATCTCATACATTTGATTACACCGGGCAACAAAAACATATTTTTTGAATGTTTCGAGTACTTCATGAGACAATTCCCACTAATTTTAGGTTGAAAAAACGACTTCGTCGTCTGTTAGCTTGCCTCTTGTGATGCAGTTCCGCAGAATCCCTATACAAAGACCAACTGTAATCCGCAAGCATTACTTCATTCCAACGGCCCTGATATCTTTGTTCCATAACAGAAATGTCCTCATGGAATCTCTCCCCATGTTCATAACTAACAACTCCACAACTAGGAGATAAAAAGTCTAGGTGGGAGTGCAGAAAATGGATCTTAAGGGACATTTTGCATCCAAGGTTACGGAATTTTGCAGGAGCACTGTCACCAAATGCTTGTAGTTGTCATCTATGGTATTTTGAAAGGTGTGCCAACTCCCAAAAGAATTCCCCCAAATTTAAAATCTTCACTCTAAAAAAATGAAATGTCACTTTATCTTCAAAACAAGAGCTAATCTATCAGATTTATGGTGATTTTTTAATTCAGCAGATGGAAATAGATGTAAATTTACTAATTTTTAAGCCCAAAACATTTTCATTGCTGCCCAGTATTATTAATATGCCCCTCCAATCAATTAGACACGTGCTGGACAGCTGATTGTGTAGATTTGATCTTGTACTAGAGAGAAGAGAATGTGTTTATTTCAAAATAAAGTGCATTGCTTTGATGACAAAGATGTGGTTAATCAGCCAGAATTGGGAATGGTGTGATGAAGTGACCCCAGCTCATCTTCTGAGGTGATTATACATTACTTAAACGAACGCTAAGCAGCGCTGAGTTGGTCACTATCTTGACAGATTAGCCCCTGGTAAACTACAGAATGTCTTTGCTCGGAGGACAGACTGCCATAACATTATATTATAAATTCATTCTTTGAGGGTAACCCGTGAATAGGGGGAGTCTCAAGTGCTCAACTTCAACGACTTGACGTGAGCATACTTGTGTATATCTCCCCTCTTCGGTAAACGCTATTAAATCTTGCACAGCTTCATCCCAAAATGTATTTTGTAAAATAACCCGTATAGCTCACTTTCAAGCGAGAGCGTCTGCACAGATGAACAGTTTGTGTTATAAAATACCTTATTGCACGGGTACAGCGGTTCAATTGCATATGTCCTTCCTCAAAACCTATTTCAACATATTATACCTTTAACCTAGACGCATCTGGAACAAAATTAATGTACCGTTTACACACCCCTCTATTTTCAAGATGGCTTAAACACCCATTTTTCTTTCTTTCATTTCTTTGCCTAATAAACATCACTTTAGCTGTGACGAAAAGTTAGAAAACTTTTTCTTCATATTCTTTGGTACGCATTACCTTAAATATGCCAGCAGATTGCGTATGTAGTCCTCCTTGGATATCATCTCTTGAATAACCTGCTGATAGATGTCTTCAGTTATGTAGTTGACTCCCTGTATTAATGTTATTGTTATTTATTCATGTATTTAAAAGATCATGAATTAATTTTATACACAAAGTTATTTTCCTGAAAAATATAGGCAATGAACTCGTTGATAAAAAAAATGGAAACTTAGGTTTCTTTAATCTTTAGGTTTCTACTTAGAATGAAAGATGGGTTCATTATGATGGGATTGATCGTAGCTATCCAATAGTTTAGTGAACTTGGTTACCCTCAATCGATAAACAGTTCCTTTCCTCATTCCTTTCTTTTAAGTGGCACTTGTTCAGTTTCAGTTTCCATTGTATAAAAGTTAATTTTAAATATATTTTCTTCCTTAAATTGTGCAATTCGTCGATAATTTCCAGGTTTTATACACCTACTTTTATTCAGCAAAAGGACTCACATGCATCTCTCCCCCTCCACACATACACGCGCGCGCTATTACGGAAGTAAATAAAAGTAGAAGTTGTAAAGCTTTAATAATCAAACTCCAAACACGAAACTCGATCTTCTTGCTCACCACCAGCATTAATTAATAAACGTCAATTACTGTAAACTATAGTCGGGGAGAAATTACTTTGACTGACACACGGTCCTCTGAATCAGCTAGTGGATAGTGTGGTATATCTCGGTCCAATAACTTATGAAGACGAACTTCCAAGTCAGCCATGATTAGATATGTGGATGATGAACCTGAGGCAGAAAGATGTGTCAATCATAAAGTAATTTCTGACCGACTATAGACTGGTGGCCGAACACTACGATCCCTTTTTTATTTCGTGATGAATATCCTTTTAAATTTCTATAATCATCAACCTAAATGATTTTTGCAAATATTTTTTGCTCAACATTGACCAGATTAAGAAATATTTAAAGGAGTATTTGTTTGGTTATTATTACGTTGCTTAGAAAATATTTATTTAGCTGGATTTTTATTTTTATTTTCATTTCTGTTTTACCTAGTCGGAAACGTACCGAAACGTACCGGAAAGTCAAGTATATTTGAATGTTACTAAGATATGTTCAATTTTGGCCTAAAGACTTTTCCTGATGTAATTATTTTGACCTTCCAAAAGAGAAACGACGTCTTTGTGGGAAATATTTGCGTAAATATGTCAGAATGTTGAAGATTCAAATTTCTTTTAGAAGCTCATCATACTGATGTTTTTTTTTCTTTCTTTTTCTTTTAATATGACGGTGTCCGCTATCATTACTTCGGTGTTGCTATACCAAAGGTCACCTACCGATAAAAGAAATGAAATGAAGATAATTGTTCAAATAATAGTCCTATCAAACAGTACGAAATAAGATGGTATAAAAAGCGATTATCTAGTTCTCCGAAGATGTCACATTAAATTTGTAAGATTTACAAGTACCTACGACTAAGTTGGGATGTGTCACAAATTTACTTGCAGTATTTCCGTTGCAATACTGCAGTGATCGCCTTCCTTTGATTTGCATATACCAGCTACTTGTAGATAGTTCAAGATATAACCTCCTTGAATTCTGCTTCAAATTTTAAGAATATATCCATATACATTAAGTTTGACTTGTATCTACGCATGTTTAAGACCGGCCATAGAATTGAATTTATAAACCGATTCAAGTTTCCAATTCAAACCTAGGTACTGTTTGCGTGAAAGTACGATTAATACATGTTAATTACTAAGCTGCTATGTTAAGTCCAGGAAGTATGATACCTCGCAATAAATCGTATCGTTTTGCAAATATCTGGAATACATGAAATAGGTGTCCCATGCGCGCTGGGTATTCTCGTCTCAGATCTCTGCTATATAGCATCACCATAAGAAACCAAAGATCCGTGGTTCCAGCTCTGGTGTAATGTCAATATTGCAAATTCCAGAAGTTCTCCAATCAGAGCTAAATAAATTATAAATAAAACTGAAATATAAATCATCTAATTTTTCGATTGAATAACAGCATACACTAAAAATTACTTGAAAATATAATCCGAGGTTATTTGATATAATGTTATTATAAGAATACAAAATGCTATTATTATTCTAGTTATCATTAATATTACTATAAACAACAGCTAGGAAACTAAAATCATGCACTTCAATTTCTGCGCAAAGTATGTAGAATTGTTTCTATGGAATACAAAAATGTAATTCTGCATTGTTTCAATTATTTTGTATCAAAGCTAAGATTATTTAAACGGATTTATGTGTGATCCACTTAACAAATCATTGCTGCTGTATGACATTTAATTTTAAATATATATAAAAAATCATATATTATTAGTGACTTATTTTCTCGTCCTTACCTAATATCAGCTCTCTTACTTTATCAACAGATTAAAGTACATGCTGTATTCTACATATAAAAGTTTCAAATCTCTTTACTAGCTACTTCACCAATATTTTTCATATCCTTCCGCCATTGAAAGATTCCCTTGAAAGCAGCACACGGTATATCGAATTCAAGCTATTTCATGCTTATATTTACATAATTGATTTATTTCAACTACTTCTTCAATGGAATTTAGTATAGCAAATCTTAATTACGAAGGTATCCTAGGTTTTCTTATAAATCTTTTAGAGCCTAGGCATAACTCGTGGTCTGCAAATGCCAATTGTCTTTTTTATTCTAGAAAGCAGTTTATTTTGTGTTCTAGTAACTTTCTGGATTTATTACACATTTTTTGTTTCCTGTTACAAGTCTTCAGATCCCCTTTATCGAAACTTTGTTCTTTCAGCATCATGAGAGACTTAGGAGCTTGCTATAGCTGTGATCCCGTTCAAGAAACCCAACATTGTGGCTAATCACCTCCCACTATCGTTAGATGATTACCTCTGCGGTCTATAGGTGAGGTGAGACAATACTGTTATACATATCTTTCTACAATTACAAGCAACGGGATTTTCAATATATATGTAGAGTATTTAGATTACACTATTAAGCTTCTGAAGAAAACTAATTTAAAAACGTGGACTCCGTGAAATCTTAGTAATTTGGTAAATAAAGAGAAGTATAAATCAATTCAAACAATATAATCTCGAGTTTATGGAATTTAGTTTTTGTACATATGTGCTGTTGGTAGCACTCAAAAAGCCTTCACATTCTCGTTAAAACCCCAACAATGTGTGACTACGAACAAATGAAGGCAGGCGACTTAGCTCCAGTAGGAACAGAGTTAACAACGACGGAACCTTTAGCGATTTTCCACATAATTGAACATCAACGGTTTTTTTGTTATGGTTATGTCACCCCGAATGGATCTGTGGAGGCAGGGTTCTTTCATTTGGTGTCACACTAACGAACATCACATCGTTAAAAGGGGGACGAGAGTTTAGAGATGCCAACCTCACAACTGCGAAGTAACTAACAAGGACACATAAAAAGACTGGTTTTATATTCAGATTGCACTAATATAATGTTTTTGACTAGGCAGTTTCTATAAAAGCTAGACATAAGATATAGTTGAAAAAAGGACCTTGCTTTAAAAGGTCTAAAGGAAGACGTCTTTTGAATACATTCTGTAAAAATATTTTCCTTATCGCTTAAGCAGAATACCACAGTGATGAAATCATACAAACAGGTTTGAACAACTGAAGGGTGGCATTGCAGACCCCAAGGGTGTGGTTTATCTCCTTTCTAGAGAATAATTGACTCATATCTCTTGTATTATGAACTTGGCAGGGCCAGAGTCCATTGACATCATCAATGAATGTCCTACTTCTATTAGGTATTTAAAACATTCTTAGTACTCAATCTTCATAAAGACAGACTCTCTCTCTCTCTCTCTCTCTCTCTCTCTCTCTCTCTCTCTCTCTCTCTCTCTCTCTCTCTCTCTCTCTCTCTCTCTCTCTCTCTCTCTCTCTACATAAGCATTATATATGTGAATCATTTAAAAATTTGCTAATAAAAACGGAGACTGAAAGCTGAGAACTCTGCTTTTCAAAAAAAAAAAAAAAAAAAAAAAAAAAATCAGCGTGAAAAAGAAAAGTTCAAACTATCTAAAATAATCAGTTTAAAATAAGTATGTGTATTTATTACAGAGTAACTTAACGATTTTTCATACAGTATAACTACTGTTATTTGTATACAGCAAATTTTCCAGCGGTTATTGTGATTCTTCTGGTGTCATAAAATTTAAGGTAAAAATCTAAACAGGCAACATCATGTGGGCATTTGTGTCGCTGTAAATATTTCCATATTTTTGCGCTTTTATTGAAGGACTTAGCGTTAAATAACTCAAAATGTGAAAACTGAATGCTATTTTTGTTACGTTCACTTGTTTAGCGCTGCACTAACAACACTACAGCAAGAATGTGTACTGTTTACTTCCCAAAAGCATGCACTGCGAACAAAGAACGCTTATGACGAGTGGGAAAGTCATCGCTTGTAAAATAAAATACGTTTTATATGCTTTAGCTTATATTTTAACTGCTCGTTTGTAAAAAATGGATAAATTGTAAATATGTATGGTGTTTTATTGTAATCACTCTTTTGAGTTTATGGGCCGTTTGTAAAAGCATTTTCTGTCAAATGTTGTGTATAATGCACTACCATGAATAAAGTGCATGGCTGCCATAGAATTTTAACAAATATACGAATTTGGATAGCCATGTAAACCATCAATGCATTTAATACCGAGTTTTCCAAAAGCTGCTTATGGCAACCCAGCTTGTGAAACATTATTACATCGCTTGAAGATGGATGCTTTTTAATTAATTAAGACCCTTACCATGTAGTCAAGCTTATGTTTATATTATTTATTTGAATGATGTATTTAGAGCTTTACTTACAGATAATGTGCATCGAAGTCATTTTTGGCTATAAGAGAAGGCCATTTGTATGGGCTAAAATCCAAGGAAACTGTAAAGCATCAACATTTTCAGTCAAGCCCTCATGATCATAAATAATAATTTAAGTAATCATAAGTTGGTACTACACCTGCATACAGAGATTGAAACTAAATTTGGTTCTCGTTTTAGGTGCTGAAAATGTTGAGGTTTACTTCGCTGTAGACATATCATATGTATAGCCCAGACAACATTAAAAAGTGTGTAAATTCTGTGAGACATTTTCTGATTTTCTTATTGCTTTCTGTTTTATTTTGGGGCAAAGTGTATAAATTGCTCCCGCACTATGTATAGTTTTGAAGCATGTATGATTTCAGGTAATGTTTTTTACGATGTATAAAATTAAATGAAAGACTGCATGCTGAAACTTTTTCCCTCAATAAAACTTGTTTGTATAAATAAATGACTGCTTTATTTAACTCCACTTGTACCCCATCCAAGTAACAGGTATGAAGGATATAATAAAACACTGCTAGAAATTCTGTGAAGTGTGGGGAACAAAAATGAATATAAATAAGTAGAAAGTTATGGTCTTCAAGAAGGAAGTTAAACTAAACAAAGGATGAAAAGGTATTAAATGGCAAAAGGGTAGAAGTGGTCAATGCATTTGAATACTTAGGAGTGAAGTTGAATAACAATGGAAAGTGGGGAGCACACACAAGAAAAACTGAATCAAAAGGAATGACGGCAGTGAATGGGATAAGAATAGGCTGCAAATATACGCTAGAAATGACAACCAAGTGGTTAGAAAGAATGCATGAAGCACTAGTGTAATCCAAAATGTTGTATGCAGTGGATATCTCGGGAGCACAGAGGTAAACAAAAAGGTGGACCAAAACTACAGAAGGTTTTTTAAAGAGTACTACTAGGCTTACCAAGATCAGCACCTAAGTAAGTAGCTTTAGCAGAATTAGGAAAGATAAGAAGAAATGTAATAATATAGAAATAATAATAAAATTTTGGTATAAGTTTGCCCAAAGAAGAAAGGGAAATTATGAAATTATACATGAGATATCAAAAAGAATAAAGAACTCAAATAGTTGGTGGGCAGAGATAGAAGGAATTATGTAAAAAATAGGAATGGGAGATATATGGATATTAGAGGAAAGGAATACAAGCATGTGGGTAAATTGGTAAAATGCAGAATAAAAGATATAGAAAGGCAGGAAATATGGGGAAGTTTAGAAAATATAGAATCAATACAATTTTATAAGCAAATAGAAAGAAATTAGGGACGAGAAACATATTAAGAATACTGCAATAGGCAACAGAGAGGAGGGCTAGCTTGGATGAGACCAGGAACAATATTTCTAAGAGGGATAAGAGGTAGGGAAAAGGGAATTTGTGAATTGTGTGGGGGAAAAGAAAGCATAGAACTCTATGTAACAGAATGCGAGGAGGTTGCAATGTGGAGAAGAAAAGTTTGGGACGAAAAATGGCAGAAAATAGAGAAGAGGATAGTAGATATAAAATGTTAACAAGAAAGGAGGAAAAGAAGGTAAGAGGTATTGGTGACTTCTTGCAGAACGTAATAGAAAAATGGGCCAGAAATGTAAAGAAAGTAAATGTAGCCAAAAGTTGTAAATTGTAAAATTTTGGAATATGCACAATAAATAATTCAATTGTTAATCAAAACAGGAGAGCACAAATTTGAGAGCAAACAAACGTGAAAGAAACTACGGCTGAAAGACACTACCAAATAAACATTTTGAGTTTAGGTTCATTAAGTCGTAGATATAGCATATTATTTCAAGTGCTGTAAGTACATAACTGAAATCTGACTTTATTAAACACATCTTTATTTGCTAGTCAAATTTAAATTTAACTTACATGACAACTGTGTACATAATCATAACATGGCGCCGATATGCCGGAACTTCATCCCGCAGGAGAACTTCTACATGCTATCTAATACTGGCATGGGGCTGTCAATTCTAAACATTGGGTTGGGTGGGACCTCGGGATCACTAGGGCACTGTCCAACCAACTGATCTACCCATTTATCATGTACACTTTACATCAGACACATTTAGTGACAGTGACTAGAACTGTAGAAGAGAAGTTTTGCATACATCTGCCATGCAATCTAGCTCTAATGTGAAGGAATTAATGTTGACGCATGCAGAATAATACAAAATCTGCGACATCTTGTTTCTATCCTCAACACATTCCCACCGCCACGTTCGGAAAAAAGTCAATATTTCTTTATGACTGTATATATCAGAATGTGATTGTCTAGGGCAATATATATTCACTAAATAACAACCATGTTGCGCTGGAAACACTGCTCCTTTCTTCAGGGAATGGCGCTCTTAGGAACGTGTTTTGCATCTGCTTAATATAAGGTATATCAAACCAAATATTTTTTATGGTAGGTATAATTGCATAGCCTGGCCGACCCTTAGATCTCAATATAACACGATTACTACTGTTTTTATTACTATTACTATTATTTGAGCTCCATTTGTTCTAAGATACATAAATCCTCTGTCTCGTGTTCAAAGCGAAGTATACTCTCGTGTTTGACTGCAGAAATCCATGGCGTTGCTATAGTATGCTTATTGAGTAAACGTTGAAGGACTTAAGGTAAGTTTCTTATTTCTCAGGGAAAATTCACCAGGCCATTCCTGTGTTACATTAAGCTAGCAGTGCCAAGAGGGTTGGTGGCTCTTCAGTTTTTAAACCCGATGACTGTAATACTGGATATTCCTGAAGTTCAGATATATTTTTGAGGAAAAAGACAGGTATTACAACACATGAACCAATAAACTAAATGAAACCATTAAAACATAGTTACACATCATCCACACAGTTCTCTTTCATTGCGTAGTTTCGCACATAATTTCTGTGTTGCAATGCTCCACGAAGTAGACGTAGACGTGATGTTAAGCAGCACAGATCAGAACATTTTCTTTAAAGAGGCAATAATGTTGATCTCAATAGCTGGAAAGCAGGTCTGAACCTTTATCCAACTCAGAATGGAAAGAATGCGCAAAAGTTGTTGATGTTTCTCCTCTTAGCTAGATAGTAACCATTGTTTGTATCACCAAGGTGATTATGAAGCCCTCAGACCTAAGTTTTGGTTTTCTCTCCTAACGGCGAGCTAATAAGAAACATAGACACCATTAAATAAGAGCAATACTAGATACGTTTACAAACAAAAGTTGCAAGGTTAATAAATAAGTTAACCATGAACAAATGATTCCCTATTATGAAAACGAACACAAACTCTCCCATATATAGGTTATTGGCCCAATAACAGATGGACTATCCTATAGAGGGTCGTAAATGCATTACTGAATGAAGATAATTACTGCTGTTCTAAAAGGCCCTGAATAAATTTATAAAACCCACTAGGATAACTTAAATCTTTTTACAATTTAGTTATGATTATATCTTTCTATGTGAATGGATTGAATTTTACAATATTTTTGTATTGTAATATCGCCTTCAATACGATTCTTATGTTTTAATTGTTTTTATTACTGGCTTTACTTTTTGTTAAGTACGTGTTGTCATTAGCTACCCCTCATTGGGAAAATAGAGAGAATTAAGTTATTTTTTGTATAAAGTCATATTTAGCAGAAGTAGAAATCCAAGTGTCAACTTACCTGTTACACGTACATTCTTGCGCCAAGTGAATCAATTGACTGGAAGTGCTATCCATTTTGATCCTAAATTAAGAAACACGCTGTTAAAATAATAATTTTAAATTTTTGTAAACATATATAAATGTTCCACTCTCGTTAAACATTGGTTCCCAAAAGAACTTTTGGTATTCAAACTTACAAAGTACTACATGGCAAAGCAATTAAGCGTAGCGGGAAAAACTCCAAACACAGAGACGTTTACGTGAAGTTATCCCACATACACAGCGAGCCCAATGTATGTACAATCTCTTCAAATACAATCACCGCAACGTGCCATGCATCGGCCGGCGCGAGAAATAATATATTATGTGATTGAATACTGTAAGAAGGAGAAAGATGTAATCATAATCCCTTTGTGATTTCTCACTAGATACTGCTGATTAATTGTCACTTGCTTATCTTTCATTTCCGTGGCATTTTTCCCATTGTTTACTGCATTGGGGGGCGGGGGGCAGATATTTATTTTATACTATATACGACGTTATTTTTCATTTAGATTCATCATTATTAAACTAACAAATGATTGTGTTTCATTATTAACTCCAATAATAATATCTAAAATTACATATACGTTTTTTGTATAGCTTAAAATTGTAGTGTGGTTTGTATTACGGCAATGGCCGATTTGTACAGACTGATCAAGCTTCAGAAAATTGTTTATATTGCCATATTGTGACTTTGTGGGTTCGTAGAATTAAAAGGCCGAGTTGCAGATATTCCAAATGTTCTTTATTTCCGTAGAGATACACTGTTCAATTCTCACGTAACAACATTACATCACATAATAACACAATCTTCCAAGGTCGATGACAATAACAAACCGTGACAGCTGATTACATTAGCTCTCGTTACAACAACACTCTTGTTACACCACTGTCTTTTCAACAACAACACTCTCAGCTGTTCTCTGCTTACTCTGTTTTCAACTAACTTTGCGAGCCGTCAAGTCCTTAAATACCCAATTCGTAACTCTAGATTCTTCTAAAATAAGTCAGAACCCGAACAATCTCTATAAGTTCAGAAATTTCCGGAAGAATAAAGAAACCAAATATTCTATAACATTCCAGAAGCGTAACTTAATCTATGCCGGCGAGTCCTTTACCTCAGTTATCTTGCTTGCCGGCGCTTGTTTACAATAGCCGCGCTATCGCTAACTACTTAGCAAGACTCATTATTACCATGAAACTTTATCCGCCAACTGTTTTCTTATTTGTGCCGAAAATTTTATGCCTGTTGCCGTGACAATATACTGCCAATAATTACATGAATTATTTAATACGAAAATATTTCCCTTAATAATAAAGGTTTCTTTTTGTTACCAGAAGACTAAAAGAATCGATAATTACTAGGAAAAGGGATGGCATGCTGAAATAAGCAGTTCTAGGTTGATGATTCATATACAATAATAGAGTCAATAACAGTGAGGAGTCCTTCAGTGACAAAACATTGCTTATGATATATTTGACATTACGCCTTTGCCAGTTGAGTACATCGCCTTTCTAGTAATTATTACCGTTGTACAGACTGATCACAATAGAAAATTAGTTCTATTACCGCGCACTTCCTGTAGTTGCAATAACCATTTAACAACAACAGTGTAGTAACTGATTTAGTTGATCTTTTTCTCTTTTTTCGTTATGAAAATTGCAGCAAATAAGAGTAGCCTCATTTTCATTATTTGAAAAATATCAAAATAAATAATTACGTGGGTACATATGCATTTATAATCATTAACGTCACATTTTATGATTGTGCACCCACGTTACTATAATAATTGGCTAACCCGAGACAGGCACCTTGCAAGTGCTCCATTTGTGTTTCGTACCTTACTGTAGGCCAACTTACTAATATTTCACTCTTCTTATCACCAGATAAGAAAACGATCGCAGCGCTGGCCACTGAAGGTCAATACCCTTCAAAGCGTATCGAGTAATAATAATAATAATAATAATAATAATAATAATAATAATAATAATAATAATAATAATAATAATAATAATAATAATAATAATAATAATAATAATAATAATAATAATAATAATAATAATAATAATAATAATAATAATAATAATAATAATAATAATAATAATAATAATAATAATAATAATAATAATAATAATAATAATAATAATAATAATAATAATAATAATAATAATAATAATAATAATAATAATAATAATAATAATAATAATAATAATAATAATAATAATAATAATAATAATAATAATAATAATAATAATAATAATAATAATAATAATAATAATAATAATAATAATAATAATAATAATAATAATAATAATAATAATAATAATAATAATAATAATAATAATAATAACAATAATAGTAATAGTAATAATAATAGTAATAATAATAAATATTTTTCAGAGGGTCGGTATACTTTATGCATCTGCAATAAGTAAAATAGTGTTTTATCATGACCGGTTGAATATTGTGAAATGAAATACAAGAAAGATGCTATGAATATCACTTCAAACGTTAGCACAATTGTAAAATCTGAGTTACTTTCACAGAACTTCTCTGGCGACTATTATTTATTACTGTATATAGATTAAAAATGTTTTCTTACAGATTCCTGCTTTCCTACCTATATATCGAGATAAATGTTTGCAGAGGTACGAGGTACATTCAAGTTACAACACCTCCAATTGTTTTTTCAGGACTGGGACCAGATAGGAACTTCTGGTTTCTTTTAAAATACACGTGGACTCTTTGTGAATGCGTGACAGAGATGGCAGCACTGTACAGTGTATAGAACTCTAGTGGCAGCGACGAGAGCTAGGATTTTTTTATACTTAAAATTACCACCTTCTCATTGCAAGAACAGCGTGTAATCATTTGTTTTCTCCATTTTCGTGGTGAGACGCCTATTGAAATTCATTGCCAGTTGAGTGAGGCATGTGGTGATGATACCATGAATGTATCTAATGTGCGTTCCTGGATGCGACAGTTCAATGAAGGCAGAACATCGTGTGACATTTACAACCTCACTTCTGCCGATCTGACGACATGATCAAGGGAGTGGAGAACGTTGTTTTGGAGGATGACCGATTGAGCGTTGCAGTCATCGCCTCCAAAATTGGCATTTTCGTGTGATCTGTGCACACAATAGTACATGAAGATTTGAGAATGCGAAAAGTGTTTTGCCTTCATTGAACTGAACAAGAGGCTGAAGGAAATTTAAAGAAAATTTATCTTGAACTCTCAAATAGTGTTGCTTTCGAATATGGCAACAGAACTTATTATGAGATGCGGGTTTGAACGCCTCTCCGTCGATATTATGAATATATCGATTTCATCAACATCCGAATCAATCCCAGGCTTTGCTCGATAGAACTATGATATACTCTCAGGGCGTGCTTGAGTATTATGAGAAACAACACAATTTTATTAATTTAAAGCTTGATCTGATGTATTTAAAATATGGCGATCACCTCAATAATATCTTGCTATAAAAAATATATTGTTTATAGTATAATATAAAGAGTTTAAGAAACAAACGTTACACTGGTCTGTCCTAGTAGCTAGCTAGACGCAAATTGTTCAAGTGACGCTAAGCCACCTACGGATCAATATTTTCGTTCAAACTCTGTTCGTGAGGCAGCAGTTCTTTCAAATCAATACTCATTTTATCTATTCTTTTTACTTCTTTCTTATTTTAATTGCTATTTTTATTATTTATATTCTTATTATTCTGTCTTATTCTATTGTTAATTGCAATATGGTAATGTGAGCGAATTATTCGGAGGGTATCGGCACATCGACCAGACTAGATATATTGTACCTATTCCCCCAAACGGGGTCGTTCCCGAGTGGGAGGATGAGGTGAGAGGGGACAGAGAGCGACCGACTACAAGGAGTCACTACAGTGCAGAAAGCGAGGCCCTACACTTTACCAGACAGAAGCTCCCCTGCGGTGGGCTTAGGGCAATCGATATCCCCCTGCTCTCGCTCAAAGTCTGCTTCGGAGACCGGAGGACGCCTCCCGAGAGCAAGTTACTATCGTATCCCGCCTTCCACGCTGATGAATCGGTCCACTCTGCCGGCTCGGAGGGGAAAGCGTTTACCTCAGAGCATATCATCTCGCTATGCACCGCCGAGACTTCCGCCGACACTTCTACCCTGAAAGAGACCACCAGATGAGAGATGACATGAAATGATAACGGAGGTGAAATTTAGGGACAGATGAAATGGGAGGAATGTAGTTAACCCACATAGCATTAGCCTAGCAACCCAGGAAAACCCCCAAAATCCATGGATCAGGTAGGTCGGCCTCGGGAATCGCACTCGGGCCTCCTGAATGCGGGCAACAGACGAAACCGTCTGAGCCATCCCGCTCGGTTAATTATAATATGTAAATGTATCTTTTAATCTGCCTCTGCAATTCTATTACTTCAAGTACCGTTTTTCTGATGAGGTCAAATAAAATCTCTTACTATATCAAATTAATTAATTTCAGTATCACATGTCATTTACGCAGTCATACTTAAAATCATATCTTACAAGACCTGGAGTTGTAGTTACCGCGACTGTTTTTATCTGGTCCAGCCATTTGGTAATTAAAGTTGCTGCTTTTGTTTGCTCTCTCTCTCTCTCTCTCTCTCTCTCTCTCTCTCTCTCTCTCTCTCTCTCTCTCTCTCTCTCTCTCTCTCTCTCTCTCTCTCTCTCTCTTTTGTAACTTACGTCCTCCAACGTTAAGTCATTTCGGACGAAGGATGGAATGGGTGAAATGATGCTCAAATCAGCCCAGGGTCCATAGAGCTTACAGTTATCAGACGTTCACCTTCCAAGACAAGGGAACTCCGGGACCCCGGAAAAAACCTTATCCCATAACTCACCCTGACTGAGATTCGAACTCGGAACCTCTTGAACGTGAGGCAGACATGCTACCACTACGCTACCGAGGCGAGCAGTTGCTGTTTTCAGTTGGTTAAACAGAAATAGAAACTGGTATGATAGCGCAAGAGAATAGTAACAAATGTAACACTGGTGTAGACAATAATGTTCTCAGTTCTGCATAAAACAGGATGGTTCCACCAGGACTCAAGATAAAGTGTGCCAAAGGAGATACGAGTATGTTATGATGACTTTAAAATTCCATACATTTATCATGCCATCGGGAGATACAATTGAGTTCTCGTAAAAAGACGTTTAGAAAAATCAAAACCCGTAACAACTAATACTTCGGAAACGGCGATTCTTCAGAAAACATATCGAAAATAATTATTTATTTTAAAAAGATAGGTATAAATGTACAGTGACCTTTCAACAGCCACATTAAATTACTCAGTGTTTTCCAAAGGTTCAAGAGTACAGAAAATTCAAACATAAATTTCTTTAGTAAAGGCATTTTAACTAAAAGCGTTATTCATTTTTGCATGTACAGAATAGTATGGTGTGAGAGCATAATATTTTTAAAATCTCATATATCTTTATAATAAGCTTGATAAACGCCTCTATTTTCTGTACCTAATTACAGTTCATACATAAACAACACTATAAAAATGTCTACAAATTTCCATACTTTCAAGACACTCAACACCCCAAACAACACCTCTCAAACGTCGCAGTTTGTAATGCATATTTGAGAACTGTTTCGTCATGATATATGGTTAAGTTATTGAAGAAGGTAGGCTACTACATATCTCAAGATGCAAATGGAAGCTCTGTTGCCACAGCTATGGATACAGATGAATCAATTAGAGCCTGCGATATTGGCTCTGGGTATTATCTGCATAACACTGATCTGTGAGTAATGCTCTCAGAGAGGCAGGTTTTGCAGTAAATTACCGTCCGGGTATTACGGGAGATGCGGAGTCCACACACACAGGTAACGATGACGTGACTAAGCTCCTGATACGAGTCAAGAACCGTTATCACCTCAGCTGCGGTTGCTACCGTACTTTATGAACTTCATCAGTCCTGGGTTCGAGTGTACGGGAGTTACGTTTTCTGTCCAGCTTCCTGCAATAAGGGTTTAATGATAACCAATCTCTGTGAGATTATTCTACCCTGTTGACCTCAGCAGCAAACGTTGTAAGGTGAGCTCATTAGAAGCAGACAATAGGCACTAATGTATTTTCAAACACAAACATGACTATATGGTTAATCAAATGCAAACTAATATAATGAAATACAATTTTTGAAGGGATAGTTTAGATTAATAAATTAATTAATTTCCATAGTTAACCGCTTCAATTAATTTGCTCTAAAGAGAAACACGGAAGCTAAAGAATAAACAAAATGAAAGTTCACTTTCTTCTCGGGCAGCCAGCCAGGTGAAAAATTGATTAGATATTAACGTTTCGGGAGTGTACATCTCTCCCATCATCAGGATATTTATAAAATGTTATAACTACAAATGAAATACTGGAAATGCCTGAGTTTAACTATCTAACGAAGCTTTTAAATAATAACCTATCCATACTAAACGAGAAAACTGGTTAAAGTGGATGCGTTAAGAAAGTTAATGGAAAATAATGCTGCAACAATATTGGAATAAAATACTCTCAGTTATTAAGAGAAAGTAAAACCAGAAAAATATCCTCGTTTTTGATATTCTGTTATTAAAATAAAAAAACAACAAAGGAAATGATTGCAAGTGAAATAGTTTCAGATCTCTTCAATTTAATATTTCCTTAGCTAAGAAAATAAAATACATACTGATGTTACGCAATGAGTGTGTTAAAAGAACAAGAAGTTCATTACATTTGTTATAAAATTCATTAAATTACTGTTAATAAACGGACTGCTACGTAGCTTAGGGACTCGGCTTCCATCCCCGATTATGGCATGAAGATTTTCCCGTTTGGGGGATTTCCTCTCAACCTTCTAATTGCAATTGAGCAGTGCAAAGATATATAACATAAAGAAAGGTTATCAAGGTTCCCTACAAGTTCCTAAATTCAACTTTCATTCGTGATCTCATTAATTGGAAGCTGTACATCCTGCTGCATTACACAACATTGTCAGCGAGAATAACTGCAAACAAACGCATGACCACAACATCTACACAGATGGTTCGCTATATTCTGATCATCCAGAGGATCCAGCTCGTGTTGGATGCACTTTTGTGTAGTTCGATAAAAACAATGTGGAGTTGTAAGACTTAAAGCTTTCACGGCGAACATTATTAATCAAGGCTTCGCGGGTGGTCAGCCGTGTCAAATTAATAAACGTCGATCTTTCGGCTCTTCAGAACCTGAAGAAGGCCATGGAGTTTACAAGGGCCGAAAGCTCGACGTTTATTAATTTGACACGGCTGATCACCCACGAAACCTTGATTATTAATGTGGAATTGTTTTCTAGAGGATACGAACTTGCACCTAACTGCTCTATATTCCAGGCCGAACTTTTTGCACTGAATCAAGCAGTGGAGTGGTGCCACAGTAATAGCTATAGCGCATGTATATACAGTGATTCCCAGTCATCTGTCAGTGTTATCGCAGATAAATGCACTACATATTCACTTGCTACTAAAATAAGGAACGGTATTACAACAAACACCAATCACGTGTGCATCACATGGGTTAGAGGCCATACGGGTATACATGGAAATGAGAGGGCAGATGAAATTGCTAAGCGTTACCCATCATCCCAAAAGTAATTCAGTTTTAAAGAGTCTAAAATCAAATTTGTTAAAAACATTGTAAATAAATTTTTGAAATGTGGAACAGCACTTGAATAAATAGCGATAAATGAGAAATCACTCGAAATTTACTTTTCCTACTGTTAATGATCGTGTAAACTGCAAGTACTTTTCACCTAATTTTATTTTGACTCAGTTTCCTACCGGACATGGCAAATTTAAAACTTACTTTCGAAGATTCCATATAGATTCTCCTAATGGATACCTCTGTAAATGTGAAAGTGTTGAAGAAAGTGTTGAACACTTAATATTTAGATATGATCTTCATTCCAAAAAGAGATATAATCTTATTCAACATCTTTCATATTGTAAAACAGATTTTCAAACACCGTTGTTTAATGTATTCCTTAAAAAAATGTTGCACTTCAGCTTTTGAGCATTTTATTGGCCAAATTTTTAAAACGTTATAATTATTATTATGTTCTATTATTTTGGTCTTTGCCTTTATGTGTTTTTGTAACTGGAACCATAACATATCTTACTGGTAAAATAGGGTTACTTCTTTTAGATAATTAATAGTAATAATAATAATAATAATAATAATAATAATAATAATAATAATAATAATAATAATAATAATAATAATAATAATAATAATAATAATAATAATAATAATAATAATAATAATAATAATAATAATAATAATAATAATAATAATAATAATAATAATAATAATAATAATAATAATAATAATAATAATAATAATAATAATAATAATAATAATAATAATAATAATAATAATAATAATAATAATAATAATAATAATAATAATAATAATAATAATAATAATAATAATAATAATAATAATAATAATAATAATAATAATAATAATAATAATAATAATAATAATAATAATAATAATAAT
Organism: Mantis religiosa; assembly: GCA_030765055.1. Lineage (NCBI taxonomy): Eukaryota > Metazoa > Arthropoda > Insecta > Mantodea > Mantidae > Mantis > Mantis religiosa. The sequence goes on from CM060952.1 coordinate 106,074,332, forward strand.
AATAATAATAATAATAATAATAATAATAATAATAATAATAATAATAATAATACATGATCAGCTACCCTGATGGAAAATTAGTGTCCTTAAATCACCTTACGATCGAAAGATCTGACCGAAAGCATAACAAAAATCTATAGAATTAGATATTTACAATATTTTTAGTTGAAGTATATCTCCAAGAAAACTGCAGAAATTAGGGAAGCGATGAATGGATTTATTAGAACTTTTGTGGGAAACGTAAAGCACAAAACACTCACAATAGAAATTTGCAGATATATTTTGTGTTTAGAATTAAAAAACCAAAGTTGACTGTATCATATCAAAGTAAATTTCAGTTTTTCTTTTCATTAAAGTAGAACTGCCTTTAAGGAAGTCCAAAAAGGCTACGAAAAGAGACAGTTTATTTGCGCAGCAAATATTACAAAAATCTCTTGATATTTGATGAAAAATTCAATGCCATGGCCGGGATTTCAACCGCGGATCTCCTGGTATCCGTCCAGTCGCTCTAACCCATTGAGCTACACGGCCAACGTGCCGTCCTGACATTAAATTCTTCATTTTACTCATATATTTCCCCGATAGACCATAGGAGCTCTCGCATTCGAGATACACCGTTTGTGGCGACTTACTATCGTAAGTACTTGAGCCCCTGGCTTCATCATTTAACTCATTATTTTAGCTAATCAGATCGGCTAAGGAGTTCTAAATAATGTTGATAGCTACCGTTGAGCGGTGTTGTTTGCCAATTGTACGTATTTGTTCCTGTAACCGTATGTGGCGAGTCGGCATTTTTCATTCCTTCTTATTGTGTGATCTCGGCCAAACTTGCTAGATCGGGGAAGTCTGTTCTCTTAGTGTTAGTGCGCACGAATGTCTTATTAAGCCGATTATTTAAACTTCTAAAGAGCTACCTAACTGGCCTTTTTATCTGCGGTCGTCTGCTGTTATTTTCCAGTAATGAGGTAATTAAAATGTACGGAGCGTCGAACATTAAACACCATTTTGGAAATGCATTTTATTATAATAAATTATATATAAAGTTTTATATAAAATTGTAACAAAAATAACAATTCATAGAAAACATGCCGCTTGGCTATCAAAATACTGGAGAGACCATATTTTTAAGAAAGTTCTATCCTCCAATAGAATCAGTGACAGATAACATACCGCACTTATCATAAGACCCAATAAAAATAAGTCAAATCAGGTTACAAATGTAACAAAACTTACACAATATTCCCTTCAATTACTGGATATAGTGAAACATTTAGAATTAGGCATTTATCAGCATCAAATAATAGAGAATTTGTTAGTTCAGAGGGTACAAACGCCTGAAACTAAAGACAGCAATTTTTTTTTTTCGAATCGCTTTTGAGACAAGCTCTAGCATGGAGTTCGGAATATCAAAAGGATTGACAGATGTGCCAGAAAGACTCGAACTTGCTCACTGTAGAGCGTGCGTCAATGAATGTTTTATCCTGAGGCTGAGGCTTGCGTCAGTCATCACATTGTTCATATTGCGAGCTGACGGTTACTAGTATGGCCATCTAAAATGGGCATAGCGTGTTTGTCTCGGGTAGGTATTTCCACAAAATGAGGAAAAGGTGCCCTTGACAGGTAATTGAAACCAGTTCTGCTCCTTTCTTTAGATGAAGCCTGATTTTCTCTACGGAAAAGTTAACATAGGGTATACCTTAGTTTATAGAACACGTCTGCTTATAGGTGCTTAACCCCATTTTTCCGGAATCATAAGCGAGGCTAAAATCGCTGATTTTTTGATCATTTATCGGGAATATTGATATTCGTGCAATCCTTTAGCCGTTAAACTAAGATCTAATTGTTTCAGCTTTGGTGTCGCTTTGTCAAAACTGGTACCTTTTTTTCGAGGTTTATATTATTTATTATTTGTTGATAGTTTATCCAAATTATTAGGTAGCCTGTCCAAATTGCTAATGTGTTCAGAGTTTTTTTAATATTATACACTTTATAAGACATTACTTTTCCACTTCATAGAAATAATTTGACGTGTTGTCCGGTTTATTGTTCAGGCAAGTGTGATGTGAAGAGCTGTAGTGATCGAATTAAACGCGGAAATTTGTTATATACTGTAGTTAAAATAATTCATTGTATTGTTTCTCTGTAACAATTATGTCATTTGAGTGAACTCATGTAACAACGTAATGTTTTCTGATCACTTTCAAGTATAGATATTTACATGGTATAAATTGCCATCTGTAAATATTTATTAGTTAAAACTCAGTATTCCGCATGTGATTTTACCGATACCTCGCTGTGCTTAGTTTATGTGGCAATGTAATCAAAGCGGTGAAATGTACTACTCTGCCGGCGACTGTGACTGGAGAGAATTGTCGCACTGTTTTGTCTACCACGTGGCGAACATGTGGGCTGTCAACGAACTTACTTCGTTATGGTTTGCTGTTTTCGGTGTTTGAGTAGCTTATGCTCAGCACTTTTACGTTAAGATTAAATGCAAAAATGTGTGTACTGTGTAATATATTTTTCCTTTTGTACGTTAAAAATTGATTGAATGCTTACAACAATATTACAGGGAGACTGCTCAAATATTTAATTTCTTCACACAATCCGCCACCTCATTTATAAATTAAAAGTTAGTGCACGGAGGAATAATGCTAAATAACTGCGTGTAGCCACTTTGGCAATGATTTGAACGCGCTACTGGCATGCAATTAAAAAAATAAATCTACGTAGTAATTGAAATCTAACAACGAACGAATTCCTTCGAATCCATAACCCTCCCTAGATAATTCCTGCTTAACTCACAATATATCTTCACAATCAATTTTTTTTTCTGTTCACAAATTCAAAAGCCATGACACGAAGAATGGTGGGAAAACTAGTTTTTCCAAAGCTCGGCAAATCGGGATCATTAATTACTGCTTGAGGTACTTTTGTAGTTGTGGGTGGCTCGTTACTTTCAAAGAAGCTATGCACCTTGCTAGGAATAGCACTTTTAACAAATTGAACATATTAACCTTACACAGTTGACTTCTTTCTTTTTCGGTGTTTTCTTGGAGTGAAAAGCTGGTCATTTTTCACAGCTTTACTTTGAGTGGCATTGACACTTGGCGCTGAAACACCGGTTAATTCGCTGTCAAATTAGCAATGTCCTCAGTTGCTAAAGTCGGGTACTTTTCTCACAACTTACAAAAGACTTAAATATAATTTACACTTAGGAACATTACCATTGGCCCCTCTGATCTTCTTGTCAGCTTCGACGTGGTTTCTCTATTTACAAGAGTACCACTTCAAGAAGCCATCCAACTTCTGAATGAGCATTTTCCGGCTGATATCATAGAGCTCTTCCGACATACCCTGACGTCCACTTTCTTCTTGTTTGGTGGTACTTTCTTTGAACAAGTAGACGGAGTAGCAATGGGCTCCCCTTTGTCATCAGCTATAGCTAATTTCTATATGGAACACCTAGACCATGAAATAATTGCCACAGCTCCACTTAAACCATCTTATTTCTATAGATACCTGGACGACACTTTTGTAATGTAGCCACATGGATAAGACACTTTGCCTAGCTTTCTTGCGCATCTCAACACTCTTCGACCTCAAATACAGTTTACCATGCAAGTGGAGAAGTATGGAGCTCTCCCATTCCTGGACCTTCTTGTTTCAAAATACAGCAACGGCACACTGGGGCATGCTGTATATCGCAAGCCTACACACACCGATCTCTATCTGAACGCTCATAGTTTCCATCATAAGTCTCAATGACTGGGAGTTCTCAATAAACTGGCCCACAGAGTTTTGTCTATCTCTGATCGCAGCCACTTAAAACAAGAATTACAGCACCTGAGACTCACTTTCCTTCAAAACGGCTACTCCAAATATGACGTTGAAGCCTCGATCACCAAGGCTAGGAAAGGGAAACCTTTAACACAGCAAGCGTTAGATAAGCCTACTGCTACATCCTGCATCCCATTTACCGGCAATCTATCCGGCATAATCAGCCAAATTCTCGCCAAATACAACATCAGAACCATTCACAAGCCACCTCCGAAGATTAAACATCTGTTGAGACCAGTGAAAGACAAACTGGACTTCCAAGTTCCGGGAGTGTACCAAATTCCTTGTGAATGTGGGACAACGTATATAGGACAAACCGGAAGGACCATCGCTACTAGAATAATCAAACATGAACGGAGCATTCGTTTAATGCCACCTGAGAAGTCTGGGCTGGCAGAGCATTGTTTTGATAACGACCATAGAGCCAATTTTCGGGAGACGACCATCTTGGCAAAGTGCAACAGTTACTGGGAGCGGATAATTAAGGAGGCTTTAGAGATTTCCTCTGAAAGGAGCACGCTTAATCGTGATGCTGGATTTCAGTTCAGCTCCTCTTGGAAACCGGTTTAAAATGGAAATCCGTTGAATTAAGAAGCAAAGATCAATACAGCTTGATAATCAAGATAAGTAGTTACGTTTCTTTGACACAATTTTCTATACTCAGGCCATCTTCTGACCTGGCATTTAATTTACTGAAAACAGTCTTCTGTTCAGTACTGCGAATTTTGATAGTGTTTTGTCTTTGTTTATAGTGGTGTTATATCCAGTATTTCATTTGAGGTTATAACATTTTATAAATATTCTGATGATGGGAGAGGTGTACACTCCCGAAACGTTTATATCACTTGGCTTGTTGCCCGAGAAGAAATTGAGCGTATTCGTCGCCAGGAAAGCTTCAGATCTTATTTTTCAATATCATTTGTTTTTCGCTACATTTTAATGGTTTCCCTCTGTAATGCTGCATATATTATATGGAAGCAGCCATGTTGTACAACTAATATTTGCAATTCCTTCTACTTTTAAACTGTGCAAGAGCAACCTGCACTCTAATTAATGTATACAAATTACGCTTACATTCACCAAATAAAATGCTATTTTAATACCGCTTGACTGTCGCATTTGTAATGATGTGATGTTTATATATTTTGTATTAGTGTTTAAAACTACTCTGCGTACTAAATTTTTCATCCGCAAAGAGTACCAGGACTAAATAGTACACGTGCTTTTGTTTACATTGTCACATAAAATAAGGACGGTGCCTGCTTAGTATCGGTCATGCCGTCACCCCATTATGTGTTTCAAATGGGAAGGTCTTTGTCCTTGAGCGCTACTAGGTGAGTAACCAATAGGAGTCATGCAGTGTTGTCGTACTGCATTCCCGCTAAGTGATGTGTGAGGAGCGGCAACCTAATCAATCTGTATGAAATGCTTTTGCGCTAAGACAAACATTCATATTTTGCCAAAACTAATCCTTGTGAAAGGAGAGAGTAGTGCATTAACATAATCATAAAAAAACCCATAATTTTAGCTCAAATAGTTTTCCTAATAAAAATAAATAAAGTAGATACGATTATATTATAACACTGCATTGCGACGTAAGCACAGTAATGAACATCATTATTGGCTGGCATGTATGCGTGAACGTATATTTCAAATTACTCAGAGCTGAAACGTTAACATTTGACATAACGTGATATAAGATATATGTACTTTGAATAAGCCAATGTGTTTGTTAAATTCGATGAGAGGAAACAATACACTTCTTGCTGGTCTGGCAGAATGTGTCTGGTCTCATTATATCTTTGTTTATGAATGGTTCGTAATTTCTATTTACTCTAGAGAGTTCAAAGCTGTACTATTCAGTTACTCATTCATGAAAAAGTGTATCAGCTGGATCAATGAGACACGATCCACCTTCCCCCTTACTACTGCCAGAACAATTAAATAGAGTTAATGTGGGCTCAAATTATGTTGGAAATAGAAGTAATATTTTTAAACTGACTGACGGTGAACGACTTATTCGCGAAGAAATGAGCAAGGAACACAAGACTGGGAAAACTGCGTGAGACATCAGATAAACTGCAAGAAGACAACTTTTGGAAAGAAATAGCAGTAATGAAATTTTGGAACCTATCATCATAAATTTACAGTACTCAGATGATGAAGACAATGACAATGACGAATTATCTCCTAACGTAAGTAGCATTCACAGCTATACGAATGCACCGCTGGTATTTTCATTGGATTGGAAAAATAAGTAATTCATAAACTATAATTAATTTTAAACTAAATATTCAAACTATTTGCGTAATATACGAATATCCTTGTTGCGATTGTAATTTAAACTGCATTATTATAAAACTTTGGAAAATTCAGTTTACGTTAGCGCAAAGAACACTCACAAGTGTGCGAGAGAGAGGGAAATATAAAAAGAGTGGGGATAACGAGGTGGTACGCTGATGGTTCTAACGCATCTGATTCGCTACAGACGAGAACTCTTCGCATTTCAAATACATAAAAGATCCTATTGCTTCCTAGTTTAAGCACCTGTACCAAAATAACATGAGTAACAGTACAACTTAATCTATGAAATATACCTAGACACCTTCTGAAGTGTATTTTCCTAATGGAGTGGGATGGCTCAGGCAGTTTCGTCTGTAGCCCGCATTCAGGAGGCCTAAGTTCTATTCCCTTGGCCGACCTACCTGATGCGTGAGCTTTTTCGGTGGGTTTATTTTTCTGGATCGTCAGGCGAATGCTGTGTAATTTAATTACATCCCCTGAATTCCCTGTCTCTCCATTTCATCTCCGTTATCATTTCCCATCATCTCTCATCGGTGGTCTCTCTCAGGGTAGAAGAGTCAGTGGGTGGCTGTTGTGACTCCTTGGGTCGGCCGCCCTATGTCTGCTCTCGCCTCATCCTTCCTCTCGAGGATGCCCCAATTGGAGCTTAGGTACAATAAACTACAGGTTTCGGTGCTGAATCCTCTCCGTAGTAATCCTAATCCTAATGGAGCTTGTAGTAATCCGGAATACACCATGCGCAAAGAACGCAGTTTCTGAATCTCGACCGAAGTTGAGGCAGAATGTATTCTTCCACAAGCGGTCCCTGTTGGGACTGAGATGGATGTGGCAGCGGCTCAAGTACGAAAGGTTTCCCTGCACATGAATTATTCCTGCTTTGGACTGTGTCTGCTTGGCTGGCCAGTTGGTTGCAGGTGACTGGATGCACCATATTGTGTAGTCATATCCAATCAGCGCATCAAATAAATTCCCTCTATTTGGACTTCCTTTAGTGTTTGTTTATACCACCAAGTGGAGGGGAAACTTCTCAATTCCACAGCCTAATTGTAATAATTGAACTGCAATACAACAAAGTTTCAAATCTTTAAAATTATTTATCTTCCAAAACTGGTGAATATAATTATATATCAAAAAGTTGCAAAAGGGATAGCGAAATTCACAACATATTCTCTAAAAATTACGAATTCACATATTCGTTTTTTCATTATAGAGAGTGAATGTGACCACTCATATTACAAAAATAAATGTGTAGTGCAGTGTTTAACGCCCACTTTTACTACAGACGGCACCGCAGGCGGTGATAATGATGGTACATGAGATGAAGATGGAGTACCGGTGGAATGAGATGGCGGGGGAAACCGGGGGTTCCGGAGAAAACCCTCCCCAACGCCGTGTTGTCCATCACATGTCTCACTTTGCGGTCTCCTGGGATCGAACTCGGGCCGCCTTGGTGAGAGCCAAGCGGTCTAACCACTGAGCCACGGCGCGGCCTTTACAAAAATAGGGCTCTAATATTTTTGAGATAAAAATATCTGTAAATTATTAAAACACCCACAATCTTATATTAAGCTTTTGTTTTTAAATAACGTCTTTCAACGTTCTCATATAGGACTACTAATGAAATGGGTGAAATAAGCCTAGGATCTACTGTGCATAAAGTTACCTACCATCCATCTTTCAGGATAAAAGAACCTCTCGGAAGAAACCCTAACCAGATTCGAACATACATACACACAATACGCTACCATCTGCACTAAGAAGCTGGTTCACTTGAGCATAACCGGATCAACGGAATATCACTTCAAAACTTAGGTAAGATAGGGATTGGGATTGGGAGCTCATTACGGAGGGAATTCAGTACGCAGGCCACTGTGCTGGGCCCATTGTTCCTATGCCCCCAAGTGGGGCTCCCCAGGGAGGAAGAATTAGGCGAAGGAGACAGAGGGCGGCCGACCCAAGGAGCCACGAAAGTACAGAGGGCAGGGTCCATACAGTTTACTTCCCCCAACAAGCCAGGACAATGACCCCTCTCCCCTGCAGCGGGACGGTAACTAATCCAGCAGCCGAGCCCTGATGCTTCCAGGCAGGCGA
>CM060952.1:106090066-106157566 GCA_030765055.1 Mantis religiosa
ACATATATGTACCACAATCAGACATTCCCTACGCAGGACTCAACCCACGACTCCCAAAGCATCTGAACTGCAGTGCCTTTGGTTTTTACTTCGTGATGAAGTGCAATATTTGTTTGTACCTTTCATGTGTGATTGTGATAACATTATTAGAGAGTTCAAATATGATTCTGTAAATGACTACTTAAACGTTACAAGATCTCAACCGACTCCAAAGATAAGAATTTTGAACCTGAATGCTAGGTCTGTTGGAAACAAATTATATGATAATGAACTTCTTGTGGTTATAATGAAAAAGTATATAATGTGATTGTTATAGAAGAAAACTGATACAGGGGAAACATATTTAACTTTTTAATATAAAAGATAAGTACACGTCATATTATAAGCAAAATGATAGAAAGGGGAATTTCAGTGTGTATTAGAGATGTTTGGGAAACGTCGGTACAAAACATAGCTAACCGTCCACAGTATCTTGCACATAAACCTGAAAAGGGATCTAATAGCACTTGATATCACTGCAGTTTATAATCCAATTGAACAAAATACTGGCAACTTTCTCGCTGACTATATGGAAACTATACTGTGTAGGAAGCTTGCAAATGTCAGCCATGATCATAGGCATTGCAAATATTAATTACCTCACTCACTGTAAAAGTTTCGAAAACTACAGTACACTAATTATAAGTTTCAACAAGTTGATAACATATACCGAACAAGAATAGGCAGTGCCTACACTAACTGACCACCTACTTATCAATAACAATTATACCGCAATGTCTATATTTAACATATTACTGACCATAAGATACTTATAACTGATATAAAAGAACATCTTTGCAAGGCCCTCCATGGTATGCTAACAACTACCAGAATGCCAATTCAGGAATTTTACCTTATACACCATAATTTACTTTCCTTATTTATACAAGATACTGGATTTAACTTGTTAGAAGTGACCTTAATGAGTATTATAACTCATTATTGTAATTTATTAAGGAAAGGATTTCAGTCTGCTCCTATAAGTGCAAAAAGCTTGTGTCAACTAAATTGAGACATAAACCATCGGTTAATAGTAACTTTTTAGCTCTAGTTAAAAATAAAAACTTACTGTATAGAAAAACAAAATGCAAAGTTTCCTCCCCGACAGCAATTGAACTGTACAAAAAGTGTGCAATTGAAGTACCTAAAGTAAAAAGGGAACTTCAAGAAGCCTATTACTCAAATAAACTGAGTAACTTCTATGATCCAGAAGAGACGTGGATGACAATAAATGGAATCTTAAGAAATGAAGCCCTGGTAGAGTGCAATCAAATAGAAAAAATAATGGTACATGATGAACAAATAGAAAATTTGTAAATATAGCTGATGACTTAGTGGAGAAATGTGTAACTACACAATATACTCCACACCTTATAGTCCAGTACCAAACATTCTCCACAGATAAGGTTCTAAAAATTATAGAAACAATAAAAACAAAGGCAATAAAACAGGCCATATTTCATCAAATGTGTTGTTAGCAAGGTACAAGTTCAGTTTGGTTCCACACATTGTAACCTTTATTATTTTATCACTAAGTTTGGGTTCGGTACCTGATGTATGTTAAATCACAAGATTTGTCCCAATTTATAAGGCAAGTGATAGAGAACTTATAGATAATTATAGACTAATAAGCACTATTTCTGTATTTGCCAAAATTCTGTAAAAGTAGTAAAAGTTAGGATATTACAGCATCTAGAACACCACAGCTTTTTTCACCATCATCAGTATGCATTTTTTAACAAATCTAGTACTCTTGCTGCCACCATAGATATTATAGTACATATTCAGAGAACTCTGGATAAAAATAGTTTAGCTACTGGATTATTTTCTGAACTAGAAAAGGCTTTCTACGCTGTAGATCATACTATATTACTAAAGAAACTTGTGTATGCCTGCGTAAGAGGACTTCCTGTTAACTGCTTTCTGAACTATCTCAATAATAGGAAACAATATGTAAATATAAACAACAGTTCCAGTTCTCTATCAACAATTCATCATATTGTTCCACAAGGTTCTGTATTAGTTCCTATAGAATTTGATTCTTATATAATCCCCCAAAACGAATTAAATCCTCATAATATTCGTCTACTATATTATTCCTAATTTTAAAAATGGATAGGATGTTTAAGACTAAAAGGTAAATTAAATATGTTCGCTGATGATGTATGTTTGTTATATATAGATAACTCTGAGCACCAGGTGTTACTTGATATACAGCATTACTTGAATGCATTGAGTAACTGGTTTAAGTTAACATTAAATATCTCTAAAACAAAATATATGTTTCTCTATAAAATATTATATGTACCAGTATTAGATGACAATGTACATGTTGATAACACAGTAAATGATAAAGTAGAAAAAATGTCACATATCTTGGATTGATTCTAGACAGTAACTTTACGCGGAAAGACCACATTATGCATGTAAAAAGTAAAATTCTTCCTGTGTTAGCTGTTAATTCACTGGTTGAAATTCAAATGATTCAATGTAAATTATTTACGAAGTATCTACCATGGTTTAATTCAATCTCATTTTTGACTGCTTGAACATCTGCTAAGTATTTAATTCATGACCTCGAAGTACTTCACAATCGTGCCTTGAAGATAATCTACAATCTCCCTTTAAAACAAACAAACAAAAACTCTACCGTATAACTAACATTTCACCATTACGGATCCATCCCTAAAGGGTAAAGGCCTCCTGCTGGTGCATGGAGTTGCTGCTATGAGCTACTTAGGGTAGTAACCCCTAAGAGGTTCATGCTTGCTTGTTAGTACCTCCTTTAATGACTATTAATGTTCTATATTCCATACACCGTTTACATGGATCTGTTAAATAGTTTTATATTTTATGTTCTATAATCTATATTCTACTGAGCTTAAGTTGATAGATCCGTGATATTTCTATAATTTGATCTCTCCTAAATTTGGTGATCCATAATCTTAATTTCGCTCTTGCTCTGCTTGACTTTTGTAGTTTACATTGATTCTGCTTTTCCTTGAACTGCACTTCAACTTAGCACTGACACTAATACTAACACAGACAGTTCTGTCGAAAAATAGGGAGGTGGTGTATCTGTAAGTGTCTGCTCTTTCCAGTTTTCTCCACGTTTGTCTGTCCTTAGCTTGTCTCGTCCATAGTGTTCCTGCTGTCCTCCTAAAGTCGTCTGCCCACAATGTCTTCGGTCTCCCTTCGATGTTGGTCATATTCTCAGAACCGACACGTTGTTCTTTGGATTAAAGTTTAGTAGTCGGATGTAAAACATAATTTTTGGTGTTATTTTAGCACTAACTGGTTTTTCCTCAGCCTTCCGAATTTCCATTACTTTACACAATGTTTACATTGCTGTTTGAAGCACATATTTACTGTAGGATAAAACTGCATGTTATTGTACAGTGTAACTCTCCTCGTCTAGAGGTACGTTATTCTGTCATCTCTTTTGACTTTAGTAATTAACACACGATGTAGCAAAACAGTAGATATTCATATCCGGCTTATAACACCTGAACGACATAGTTCCTTTGCATGCGCAAGATTTTTCATTAAAACGTGGAGTAAATCTTATTATATTTGTGTAAATGATATAATGAAGTTTCTGGATGATAAACGTTTTAATGGCCTTCGTGTAAGAGTCTTGTACCAGTGTGTATTGAATACAAAAAAGACACAGTCAGCAACTTCGGCCTTATTCCTTAGAATTTTGATGTCAAAATTGAGTATATTACCTGAAAACCCTTGAGTTGTTATGCAGTTAACTACAAGACCTAAGAGAAGTACTTTATAACTCTATAAGTTACATGACATTCCTTCTCTGCTGAAAGATACAAATTAACAATATTTTTAGACAGCTGGAACTAAAAGTAGAGGTTTTACACTTAAAACTTTTAAGCCATTCAATTCTTTGTTTTCAAGTCCGATGATATATCATTACCACGTGTTAATAAATTGACTTTATATAACTCACATTTTAATGTTTAATTTCTCAGGACGCTTGCTTTATCTGTGCACAATCCAAATCACTATGCTTCAATGTATGCAGTTAATGTGTAGTACATTCTTTGGTATGACTCCTTATCTTTTGATCTACGGCACGTACTGATATGATGATATCAAATTCCAAGATTGGACGAATTTCTGGAGCTGCTGTAAGTGTCTTATAAGAGCATAATCGATGTTAATTACTGTTAACGAATCTGCAAACCATGTAAACGTTTCCATTCTCGTTGCAGGTGGCTGTTGATCTATGCACTATTTCTCCTAGTTTTGCCCGGAGTATTGTCGTTCTTTACTACTTTCTGGGCTGTGTAAGTTTATTGTATCATTGCTAGAGTTGATATTTGGCAAAAATGTCTACTCGCAAAATAAAACCCTGTTTTAAACATTGTTTTTATCTTATCATCCTCGTATGAAGCACCTATGCCCAAATGCCACTGTCGACCGCTTTGGTGGGAGACGAGCGGTCCAAAAACTCGACCACGGCACCGCTCTACTTTATTTATATCATATAACTACGACTTATAAATGTGGTTGGCTGTTAAAATTCAACGTCTACTTATAGTTTATTGCAGACACTATCCTACTTTACAACACAGTGACACGAGTTCAAAATACGTGCGTGCAGCGCCAAGTAAGCCAAATAGGACACAATAAGAATAGCTAAATTAAATATTTACTTCTTTCTACCCTGATACTTGTTATACCTGAAGAAACAATTATCTTTGAACTAAAAACGTAATGAAAAGCTGTACAGCATAAAGAGAGTTGCTCTAATCATACAAAACTGCCTTCGTTGAAGTGGTTTACACATAAAAGGGCTAAGCTTGGCGCCGACTCTTTTAATACACAATTTTAAACCCGTTTGTTCTTAATCTTTAAAGTTTCAAGTAAAATGCAGTCCTCTCTTTACAATGTCAAATATGGTAATTTTCTTCAATTTGTCTTTGTTTCTATCATGTGCTAAACGTGAATAAGCAACTAGTAAAGAAAGGAGTTCATGAAAATTCACAGTAAGAGTTGTCAGAAAGGCAACCGTTTTGATGTTAATGAGTACAACTGCAAAGCTGCCTTCCGTTAACAGAGGAATAAAAGTCTGCGCACGTTCCAAAAATGAAAAGTGCAATATTAAAAAAAAAGGGGGTGCAAAGGTTGCTGGCGGAATACGACCGAGGTAACTTATACGTAACAACCGAGGCGTCAAAAATAACCATCCCAGTTGGAGTCGAAACGTGGAGAAGGAAAATGAAGCGACTCTGACATTAACGAATGTAGAAACGGTATATGTGTGTCTGTGAAGAAAACAAATAACAGTAGCTGTGGGAAGAGAATGAAGAGTGAAGAAGAGGCGAAAAAAGAGGAGAACAAATTATGTAAAAGTAATTAGGAGGGAAGAGAATAAAAATGCAGAAGGCAAAGAGTAACAGAAAGGATTAGAAATGGTGATAGAAACGAAAAAGGGGAACGGATATAAGATGAGAAAGAATATAATTGAACAAAATAGATTCCTATTCCTAAAATAGTCATACAACTTCAAAGTGTCAATATAAGGCTGCTGCTTCAAAATCGAAGTGCCTAAGTGAACAGAAACAATTGTTAGATCTACTGCAGGGCCTGCATGGGCAATTCTTGCAGATGAAGGAGGGTAAACAGTTCACCTTGTTCCTGTTCCTCTTACAATTTCAAGGAGAGTAGAAAACTGAAACAAAATAGAAGAGGTTAAAAATGAGACATGAAAGGAACGACAGCATGTGAACTGATATACGATGATGAGGATTAGAGTTAGGGTTAGGCTTAGGATTTACTACGGAGGGGATTCGCACGGAGACCAGTCGTGTACCATTGTACCTATGCCCCCAAGTGGGGTACCCTCGGGAGGAAGGATGAGGTAAGAGGAGACAGAGGCCGGCTGTCCAAAGGAGCCACGACAGTGTGGAGGGAAGGATCTCTACATTTTACTTAGAGACCTCCCCCGGCAGGCCAGGACAATGGACATAACCCCCTACTGCGGTACGGAAGCGGTCAAGGCAGTCGGGGCTAATATGGTCTGGGCAGCAAGTTCGAAGACCGGTAACCGATCTATCGGACGAGAAAGTAGTTTTCCTCAGAGCATATCATCCTGCCATGCACCGCCGAGACACCCACCGACATTTCTTACCCTGAAAGAGACCAGCAGATTAGAGATGATGTAAAATGATAATGCAAACGAGGGACAATGGAGGAAATGGAGGGACAATAAATTAGGGGGCTGTAATTAACCTAACCAGAATTCGCTCAACGATCCGAGGAAAGTGCCGAAAAATCCGTGGGTCAGGTAGGTCAGTCATGGGAATCGAATCCGGGCCCCCCGAATGCAGGCCACAGACAAATCTAAGCCATCCCGCTCAGCACGATGACGAGGAGAAGAGGGAAAAACGTAATAGAATACCATTTATAGGAGAATAAAAACAAATCAAATAGGAAGGTGAGAAAAGTGGTGAGATGAATGAGATGGAAAATGCAAAAAAGAAAAAAGAATGGATTACAAATGATCGGTGACAGAAATAGAAGCGGGAAATAGATATGAGATAATGAGGACTGAATCGAATGAAACAAAACAGAATCTTGCATTAACCTTCATTCATTTGTTTCTCTTATAGGAGCCGAACAAAATGGAGAAAGACGTAATAAGGAATCTATGAAAAATCAGAAGCTGTCGAAGGGGATAACAAAAGAATAAGGTAGCAGAAGGGAGGGTAAATTGACTGACAGCGTCAGATAGCCTGTTGATTAGGGAGCAGTCAACTGCAAAATGCTGACCACGCAGGTTACAACAGTTTTTCCTTGACTTGTGAAGACTGTCGTAGAGTATGTTGCCTTCTCATAACCCTACCACACTAAGTGACACTAAAATCTTCCCCTGACAACTAAATGCAAATTCAGAGGGTGGGCAGGACACATTTGACTTACAAACGACATTGGGGGCCGGCAGTTAGAGTTCCTTCTTCACCTTAGGCTGCAGAAATTGTTAGCGATATGAGCCGGTCCACGTTCCTAAATGAGCAAACAAAACGCGTAGACTGCCTACTCTCGCTTCACTAGTATTGGCCTTCCAGCTATAAAATGTACGGTTATGTACAAAAAATATTGTGATCTAACCAGATCCCATAAATGTAGTTAGCTAACGTTGATATCGTAAAACTAGGACCCTACATTTTTCATGCTACTTCAATAACAAATTTCTTTGCAAGCTTACTGAAGCAGAGTATGTGAATTTAATTGTGTCTGGAAACTAAATAAGAAGTTGCCACTTAAAATAACCTTAACACTGTTTTGATTTTCTCCCTATCAAAATCCATCATAAAACCATTTCCACCAATTGGGCGGAGTAAATTCAGACCTTGCATGTACTAAAACTGTTTTATACTTGTAGT
Organism: Mantis religiosa; assembly: GCA_030765055.1. NCBI lineage: Eukaryota > Metazoa > Arthropoda > Insecta > Mantodea > Mantidae > Mantis > Mantis religiosa. Next base: position 106,097,515 of record CM060952.1, read on the forward strand.
TATTCTTTGGTTGAAAGCTTAAGCCTGACACTCAGAGGTACTCTTAATATCAGTGACGATGTACCAAAACAGATGTATTTGGATCATTGGGAACTGTATATTCGCTAGAGAAGGTTACTGGTTTTAAAGATGGTGGTATGAAAGTCACATGACAGAGAGACAACTATTGAGTAAAATTACTTTTGGAACCTGTTGCATTAACACCTGTGTCGTATGTTCCAGACGTCATATTCCTTGAGAGAAGCTTTTCTTCATACAAGAGTGTGTGATAGCTTGTAGTGTAGTTTGCCAGAAAGTTTCAGAACATACGTAGTTATCTACTGCACATCTAAATTTAACCTACAAGAGAAACTGTCTGATCATTTTGACTTTTGGTGGATATCTTTGATAACACTGTCCTGCAGCTTTTGTTTGCTGGTTTCTAATTTGAAAGGCGATTTTAACTAATTTCGGTGTGCTACATTGAATGATATTGTCCATTTTTATCTATCACTTAAGGTTTTCTAACAAATCACAAAATAATAATAATTTTAAAAATAGTGCTTTTATGTAAAAATCGTGTATTACAAAATGAATAAAAAGCAAACTTTGTGATTAATATAAATATTAATATATAAATACTTGAATATCTGTAAAATAAGGCGTGAAGTTACATTTTCCTCAGCCGAAAAGTCGCTTGCGCTGATTTAAGTTTGTGATTAAGCAATTTCCCTTCTCAAGTCTCCTCGCAATATTCCATCGAACCTGAAATCTTTTGTCCTATTCCTGGATTTCTTGATGAGAACATTCATCTAGTTCATCTCTGAGGGGTCCAAAATTACTAGGAAGACAGTTCAGATGAGAGCACAAGAAGTGAAGCTTTAAACTCATATTTCGCTCCGAAGCCCATACTTTTGTTCCTGTCCATAGTTCACTCCTGTTTCTACAGTTCCATTCTTATAAAAAATCATGTGGGTGCTTCCAATACCCTCCTTGCTGCTCTAGTAAGATACTGGATACGTTTAAATCTCTGCACAAAGACATTGATATCTCTTATAATTACTTCTAAAATTGGTTTCAATTTTCTGATGTTTCTTTTAGAAACACAGAATATATAACTAGTATTGTGGGAAAGGCTCTTCTATTATGCAATAAAACGGTTTTTGGCTGGCCCCGTAGCTCAGTCGCTAGAGCACCAGCCTGCCATGCTAGGGGTCCCGGATTCGATTCCCGGTGGTGAGGGTGAGGATTTTTCTCCGACCAAGATAATTCCCCATCTTCCTCAGAGCCTGGAAGTATGAATGAGAGTGTGAATATGAGCGTGATCTAATGATTAAAAACTAAATATAATGAGTTAACACCTTCGGTATGTTCCAAAGGAGAACGGCCGCTGATATGACCATAGCAGTTAAAGGCGGAGTATAAATGGAACAAGGAAAAAAAGGCTTTTGGACATATTTTCGAAGCGTCTATAAATAAATGCTTGTCGTTACTATTGTATCTATCAGCTATCTCCCCAGATTTTGAATTAAACCTGGTACATTACAATAGTAAATAAGTTGGTCTATCATCTTAAATAAGTTGGTCAATTTTTTTGTTTATACCAGGAAAATAGGTGTGCGAAGCTGCCATATCTCTTTCAGCTTTCATCCAAGTAATTTTCTCTTGTATTTGCTTATATCTAGGTCTCTTACTTAGTCGTTCAAATCTTCTTGACTAACATGTTCTGATTTGCCTTCGACAGTATGCGTTGAGAAATCCTCATCTGTACTGGAATTTTCTCTTGACCGAGAGACTGAACTCTCATTATTCCCTTGAGCAGATGGAATAGGACAAGGGCACCTCTCCATATGACATAAGTCTTGTAGCAGAAGCAAGGTCTTCCGAATATTTAATTTTTGTTTCATTTAATTTCAGTTTTTTTAGTGTAATCCACATCCTCCAACTGTAAGTCATATCGGACGATGAATGTAATGGGTGAAATGGTGATCAAATGACCCCAGAGTCCATAGAGCTTAGTTACCTGACATTCGTCTCTCAGTATTAGGGAAAACGCGGATAAAACCTTATCCACGTAACTCACCCTGGCCGAGATTCGAACTCGGGACCTCTTCAACGTGAGGCAGACACGCTACCATCTACGCTACCGAGGCGGGTATTGTACTCAGATATTTGGCACATGTAGAAGTAGCAATCCTCATAGTGATTTTTTTTCTTATTCTCTCCACATCATAGCAATCCCGAACTTCATTGATTGCCATTTTACATTGTGCCACTGCCGTAGCTCTTCACCAACGTTTTGCAAGCAGTACGTGGAGCCCATGTTCGACTCTGATCTCCTAGCTTAACTTTAAAATATCCAAAATGCACTTTCTTCAAAAACTGTGTACTGTTAATTTTTTGTCTCTGCAACTAGAAAACAAAACACATATGTAATTGTGTTTTCTTCTTTTTTAAAAATAAAATAAAAGTTATTTAAATTATTCATACAGTTTCTCCTACGAAAAGTGGAAGCCATTGTGAGCAGTGTATCACTACACAACACGTACAAAAAGTACAAACTAGCAAAGTTGAATATTTTCCGGAAACCGCTTTCCCGATCACCGCGAGTTATAGGAAGCAACTAAAAATCTGAAACGTTAAGACATGTGTAGCGGCAGAAATGGGTAGCGCAGGGTAAAGCAATGAGGTTCTCTCAGGGTATGCGTGAAAATGTATGAGTAAGGATGGTTCTAATGTCACTGGAATGCCCGTTTTAAACTGATTTAATGACTGCTTCTTTTTATTGCCACATCGAACTCGAAGTTGCTGATCAAGGTTTACCAATATATCAGGGTTTAGAGTCACTGTAGGTGGAATGCTTATTATTCGATAATACTTAATTCGTTACGTATGAGCCGACAGGTCTTTTTCTCCGGTTCTGATCTGCCTTTGACTAAGACAGAAAACGATAACAGCCTGAATCGGCCTCATGCCGCGGACTGTGTCCTTACTTGGCACAGCTGCGCGTGGGTGTGTAACTTTCACTTCCGAAGCCCTGTCTTTTCACACTAAAGATTACCTTTGTAACTATTTTGTCCATTATGATTATTAGTCTCGGTCATGCCATTATTAAGGGTCCGAAGTATACCTATTCAAACGGAGGCAAGTGTTATTCATTCAGGATTCTTACTAAGAAAACCCTCTACCTCCCGTCTCTTTTGTTAAACAACTCAACTGCACGTGCATGCGTTTCACAAAGACACAAGACTTCTTTGAAATCCATCACGATTCTTTACTTATTGCAATCCTTTAATTTTGGTATCAAATGCCCCCATAGGTATTATTTATTATTCCATAATAAAATAATATATATATATATATATATATATATATATATATATGTCTTGCCCCAATTCAACGTAAAATATTAGACCATCTGTCAGCAACTTCTGATTGTTTTTACAATTTCCTTTCACAACATTAATTTTGTATGATACATAGACATTTCATAAAAATTGTTCACATGGTTACATAACAATAACTTACTTAACATTCATCTGTAATTTCCAAATTTTAAATACCACTCAATGGAAAACACTTCAATCTACATCATTTCTCTCTCTCTCTCTCTCTCTCTCTCTCTCTCTCTCTCTCTCTCTCTCTCTCTCTCTCTCTCTCTCTCTCTCTCTCTCTCTGATCTACTTAAAATTAATTCGTAAAATGCTACACTTAGAACAATTCATAAATATACACTTCCATGTTTAAACCATTGTACATTAATATTTTTAATGCAACATTTCTGAATTCTTCTTTCAGATTTTATACATTCTTTTCAAAAGGCTTTCAATGTTCTGATTTTGATTTTTATATCTGTTTAATTTTCTTTTGTTCATACAACTCAACTGCACGTGCATGCGTTTCACAAAGATATACGATTTCTTTGAAATCCATCACGATTCTTTACTTATTGCAATCCTTTAATTTCGGTATCACATGGTATAAAGCCTTAAAGAGTGAGAGTACATGTTTGTTTATCGTGCGACAGTTGACAGTTTAAATGTCTTGGTCAGTTACCAGCTCATCGTTTAGGAAGATAAGGTTAGGGAAGCACAGAAGGAGATACAAAATGTGTTACATCATATACAGGTTTTGCTACAAAAATATACACATATAATTGCAATTATATATAATGACCAGGGCAGGAACTTTGGACACCAAAACATTAGAACGAGCTGGGTGCAGGTTGCGAGACACTGACCTATGCAACCTCGCGATCCACTACTGTCCTGATGTACAGTCACGTTCCGAGGTAAGGTTTTAGGTGAGACTTTGAATATTGAAATGTGTGCTGCTGCACGAGTGGTGGGAAAAGTTTGTGAACAAATAAACGAATTCCCTGATGATACTAATAGTAATTGTGTTAAACAAAAACTTCAACGTGTTCTTAAAAACAATCCATCACATTTGTAACTGTATGAAGTGCGAAATTGTTTAAATAGCAACACAGATTCAAATATGAACTGTTTCAAGTATGCTCCAATCACATCATGCGATGTAGAGAGAAATTATGATTTAATTAGTAAAATTTAATTTATGATTTCAAGACATAAGCTTATTCATTAAGTTTATAACTTTTATTTATTGATAAAGGATAAAACGGGAAGATCTAATTGGATCAAATCCACATTCAAATGGTGAACTTTTTTCTCGGTCTTCAATTCTCTCAATACAAACATACTTTTTCAAACAATAGAACAAGGTTCAAATTTGAGAATTTACGCATGTACGTAGTTGTACATTGCAATGAAATTAATGACTATAATTAAAATTTAAACAATGTTATTTCAATAGACTGTGTATCTGTTCACAAAAGAGAGAATAAATAAGCTTTGGGGACTTACCTATTAGGTTTGAGACTAAAGTTCTTGCCCTGATAATTACCAATATATCAAAATATCGAATTTCATAAAAAAACGCACCTGTTACGCATAAACTGTCATCATTTTCGAAACCAACATGTTTGCTTCCATCTAAATAACCTATTTCCACCAAAACCTGCAAAGTTTCGCAAGGCAGTGTAATGTAAACTCTTCTGAGGAAAAAGAAAACAAATAAAACCAAGAAAAGCATGATAGTTTTGGTGCCTGACAGATCCACGAAGCCAACACTAAAGAAAACTATTTTAAGATAATATCCTAAAATTGAAATTTTACTCCATATAAAAATCCGAGCCCTATTTATAACCAGTTTATTCGACTAATCCAAACCTCTTAATAAAATTCATTGAAGATTAAGCGAAATGACTTAAGTGATAGCGTCTGAGGCTGATGCATTCAAAACGTCAAGGAGAGCAACCAATCCTAGACGAATACACCCTCATTTCATTTACCTCTTTGTATGTTAAGATTGTAGTGCTCTGCAGTATATATGCCTTGGAAAAGACACTGGTATCGAAACTTTCTGCCCCTAATCTGCGCAGCATCAGAGAAATCTACCCGGCGGACTTACCTGGAAACGTTAAGGCCCTACATTACACTGCCCCGTTCCTTCTCCTTCCGGAGGTTAAGCAGCCGTGTTAAACTACAGTTTTACATCCTTCTCCATTAATATTGTCACATTGTTCACTTCTCGCTATTATTTAACTTAGTTCATGTTTATTGTATCTTAACTTTGTTTGCGCCTAGCGGTGTAATGAAACATTTGAGTGTACATTGAACTTCAAAAGCCTCCAGTCGCCCATCACTTGAACCGGAAAGCGGTGGATTTACACGTGGGTCGCAATACCCTATTTCAAGGGCTCACTTCACGTCACAATTTGTTGGGACATAATTGTCTTATTGCGATGCAACAAACACTCTCATGTAATTAGTTCCGATAAAACAATGCAAGATTTTCTTTTAAAGATCCCAAAGTCACCTTTAAAATCAAAGTCACAGTTTTTAATGACCTGTACTGTCTAATTCTTGTTTGTAACTTTATACCTGTGAAAGTCGTTTTTTATTTTTCAATTTTGTTTCAAGACATTTGAACTGGTAGTTTTAGGTGATCTACCATACAGTTCCTTATATAAAGAATTTCTTCGTTATGTTAATTAACCGTCATCATTTACAACTTTGTACCTAAATCGTATATTTTACATTCACGTGACTTTCTCTTCTGTGTACCGTTTATTACTAGATGCACAACCTAATCTGCCCCGTCTCTATAGCAATGACGGTAGCGTATCTGCCTCACGTTCAAGAGGTATCGAGTTATAATCTCGGTCAGGGAGGGTTATCTGGATAAGCTTTCTACGGGGTTTTCTCTTATCCTAAAAGAAGAATGGTAACTCTAAGCTCTTTGGACCATGGATTTATTTGAACATTAGTTTACCCATTTTATTCATCATCCGATACCACTTAACGTTGGAGGAGGTAAAATAAAAAAAAAAGTAAAATTAAAAAGATACTGATCTTACGAAAGCCTGTTTTTTCTCTCTGATTCGTTTTAACCGAGATAAAACTTTACAAAAAAGGTCATTACGCATCTCAGTGTAAAAGTAAAGGAAACAACAGTAGAAAATCTAAGAACTGGAGGCTATATGCTGGTCTTGTACTTTTTCCATGCTATCATAACAAACAAATTACATTTGATTGAGTTTGAAAAATGACAAAAGTTCTAATAATTCTAACCATTAATGTGGCATACCTCGGCAACGGCTTATGGTATAAAAAAGTTATTTGAAATAAACTGTGTAAATTAAAAAAATGCACATGTTGTGTATGCAGTAATATAATATGTAACATGTAGCAGTTATACAAGTCTGTACAAAATTCCTTCCGAATGGAGAGGGCTTCACAAGCTATTCCTATATATACTTTGTCATGTAAATATTTTAATATGTGGTATTATAAACCAAATCTTACCATTTTAGCAAGTAGAGCATGTTAAAAATATTCCATATGAAGGTTGACTGTGGCAGATGGACTTTCCTGAAAATTCTCATGTCGAAAGTTTGGAAGATACTAAACTCAGGTACCTTTCCGTTATATAGTTATTCTGTTCATATACGAGGGATGTTCAATAAAGAATGATCACATTTTTTTTGACAACGTACCTTTACTCATGCTCATAATTGTGATGGTCCTTCTCAAAATAGTCTCCCCTGAATGCGGTGCACTTGTCCCAGCGTTTCTGCCAGTCTTCAAAGACATGCTGGAAACAATTTTTTGAGAGATCCTTCAAAATCGCCTCCGCAGCCTTCACCACTGCTTCTGATGATGGATAATGCCTCCCACGTAGGCGCTTCTTCAAGCGGAATAAAAAATGTCACGTGGGGCTAAATCCGGACTATAGGGAGGATGAAGGATGCACTTTACGTTGATTTTTGCAAGATATTCAGCAACAACATTGGCAGTATACGACCGCACATTATCGTGGTGCAGCATCCAGCCTGCTTCACGGAGATGAGGTCTTTTGCACCTGATATGAATTTGCATTGCTTTCAAGACATCATTGAAGTATTGCCCAGTTACTGATGTGTGTGCAGGTACAACATGCTGACAAACCATTCCATGAATATCAAAGAATGAGATGACCATAACTTTCCCAGCAGAAGCAACGACTTTTCCTTTGGGGGGGGGGGATGATGAAGGAGACTTCCACACTGAGCTTTGCTCTTTGCTCTCAAGATCAAAATGATGTAGCCAAGTTTCATCAGCAGTGATTGCGTTTGAAAGAAACCCTGGATCTTCCTCTAAATTCAACTTTAACTGCATGCAGACCTGCATGCGAATGTCCTTTTCTTCGGGATCAACAGTCTTGGAACCCATCGCGCACAAACACGTCTCATGTGTAATGTTTCTGTCACCAACGTGTGGGTGGCACCCAATGAAATGTTCAGTATTTCAGAAAGGGACCTTAAGGTAATTCGTCGATCCTCTCTCACAATGGCAGCAGCAGTGTTGATGTTTTCTTCCGTAAAACCAGCAACTGGAGCACCGGATGCACCTTCCTTTGAAATTGATTTTCTCCCCTCTTTAAACATTTTAAACCACCTTCGAGCTGTGCTGTAGGGAAGAACAGACTCTCCATAGGCCTCCTGTAACATTGTATAAGCCTCAACGGAATATTTGTTGAGACGAAAGCAGAATTTCAAAGCCGCATATTGTTCCTCGCGTGTTACCTCCATTGCAGCGGTAGGCGATACTGAACATATCTGAACTTGCCTGGTTCTCACAGGCGGGAACTAGGAGTACCAACAATGAAACTTCTACGGCGTCTTAGTTTCACATTAAGCTAACAGAATATAATAAGATTGAATTTTAGTGCGAAAAATTATGACCGTAAAAAAATTATAATCATTCTACATTGAACAGCTCTCGTAGATATGGACCCTTTTCTAAATTACTTTTTACTCATAAGATATAAAATATATATTTCCGATAAAATCTTGTAATCGATGTTTAGGCGGAATGCAATTCGAGTAGTGGCCGATTAGAAGCTAGCCAACGTGCAATTTGATACAATTCCAACACATCATTTGCTGAGCTTGAGCTTCTGTGCTCATATAGCCGACTCTAAATAAATAAAAACTTCTTTTCGCGGTGATGATGTAGAAATAGAGAGGGAGAGCAATATTGGCTGTGAGAAATGAAAATGGAAAGATTTGTAACGGAAATGAGTTTCGTCGCGGGAAGAAAGATGCCGCTGGCGTTCATTACCTCCCTTGCTCAACTTGCTGTTTCACTAAATCTTGTAAGAGCAACACAAACACCATCTTGTTTTAGCGAGAATGATGTGATGTGGTAACCACAAACATATCACCTAGGCAACTACAGCGCAATAACTCCTCTTGTTTTCAACCTAACATGGCCATGTAATTTAACTTTTTCTGTTATTTTCGGTCCTGAATAACAAATTAGTGCATACGCAAACAAAATCTGATCTCCTACTTCCCATCAATTTTATGAGGAAGTATTACATTTCATTCAAACAGTTGATGTCTCGACTTCAGTGAACTATACGTTTTATAGCCCACTAAATGTAAAACTTCATTTTTAGATCTAATTGTGACTTGGTCTTCATTCGGAACAACTTTCATTTTGTATAAGTAGTAAATATGAGGGCTGTTCAGCAAAGAATGATCAGATTTTTTTTTTTTTTTTTTTTTTTTTTTTTTTTTTTTTTTTTACAACGTAACTTTACTCATCCTCATAATTTTGATGAACCTTCTCAAAATAGTCTTCCCTGAAGCGATGCACTTGTCCCAGCGTTTCTGCCAGTCTTCTAAGACATGCTGGAAACCATTTTTGAGATATCCTTCAAAATCGCCTCCGCAGCCTTCACCACTGCTTTTGATGATGGATAATGCTTCCCACGAAGGCGTTTCTTCAAGTTAGGGAATAGAAAAAATTCACATGAGGCTAAATCCGGACTATAGTGAGGGTGAGGGATGCACTTCACGTTGATGTTTGCAAGATATTCAGCAACAACATTGGCAATATGCAGCCGCGCATTATCGTGGTGCAGCATGCAGCCTGCTTCATGGAAATGTGGTCTTTTGCACCTGATATGGTCTTGCAATGTCTTCAGGACATCATTGTAGTATTTTCCAGTTACTGGTGTGTACGCAGCTACAACATGCTGATAAACCATTCCATAAATATCAAAGAATGACATGACTATAACTTTCCCAGCAGAAGCAACCACTTTTATTCTTTTTTGGTTGGTAATGAAGGAGACTTCCACACTGTGCTCTACTGTTTGTTCTAAGGATCAAAATGATGTAGCTAACTTTCATCAGCAGTGATTACGTTTGAAAGAAACTCCGGATCTTCCGCTAACATCAACTTTAACTGTATGTTACCTCCATGCAGAGGTAGACGATACTGAACATGTCTGAACTTGCCTGGTTCTTACAGGCGGGAACCAGGAGTACGAACAATGAAACTACTACGGCGCGTTTGTTTCACATTAACTAAATACGTACATAAAGACACATATACCCCGACGCGGGGACTCGACCTCAAGATCCCTTCGTTCTAAAACAAAATTTTGGATCTCTTTAAAGCTCACAATTTTTCTTCAAATATTTTTGATTCATTGGCTATTTTCGAGATATGATTATTGATTTTAAGTTTTCATTAACTTCTCATTTTTGCTTTTAACTTTTATGGTCATAATGTGGCTTACAGTCTTCGTGTTTTTATGCATTTCACACTCAAATTTATAACTCCAGACTAGGAGGAGGATAGGAAATAATCTTGGCTAGAGAAAAATTCTCATTACCCAGCTGGAAATCTAATCTAATCTATAAGACAACCTTTATTATCCATTATTGTTTCACGCGCGCGCGTGTGTGTGTGTGTGTCTGTGTGTGTGTGTGTGTGTGTGTGTGTGCATCATCATATCGTGCTTGAAGGCACTAAATATACACACTCATTAAATTTTAGAACCACGATGTGATTTTTATGAGATTCAAAATTGACACATTTAAATCAATCACTTGCCTGACCACTGAACCGCAAAGCATCACTTTTAAATATCGTACTGATATCAGCATCTAACGGTAAAGGACACTAGTTCTTAAACACATATAACTCAGGCTAATGGCGTGAAGTAACGAAAAGTTACTGTACTTTAATGTCAAAATATCTACTTAGTGATGCAACAGACAAACTTAGATAAAGAAAAGCCTTTTCCAAATTTATATAGTCTATACAAGAAACACTGAATTCAGAGATGTGAACACTAATAAATGTGCTTACGAATCAAAGTGAGATGTGTAATACATGCTGTCCTGTGGCAAAACCCCACAACAGAACAGTGGTTTAATTATACAGTAGTAAGTATCGCTTTTAAATCTTGTTAATTTAACCAGAGGGTAGAGGTGATGCGTTTCACCTTGTCATAGTGTTAAAGTACAGTACGTAGTCTTCTTGTTAGGCACAGATACTTATTTCATGCACGATGGAGTTCCCCCTCGTTTCATGCTTTTTGTCGTCGATTTCTCAAGAGCAGGTTTCCTGTTAAATGGATAGAGAAAGGCGAACAATTTCTGTGGCCTCCACGTTCGTCTGACCTAAACCCAATAGACTTTTATTTGTGGAGACATTTGAAATCTCTTATTTATGCAACTCCAGTTCCAGATATAGAGACTTTTAGTGTTCGTGTTATGAAAGGCTGCCAGACAATATGAAATTCCCCAGATCTAATTCAGTGCATAAGGGAGTTCATGTGACTGCAGGTTGACGGATACACTGGAGCTAATGGAGACCATTTTGAACATGTGCTGTGAGTTCCCTTTTTTTCCAAGGTTCTATCATTATGGGATGTTTTACGGAACTTATCTGTATAGAGTGTTGGACCTATGTTCTGTAATATCTATCCGCAAGAAAAGTTATCTCAAATGTTTGACATATCTTTTTGTTACATATTGTATAATCAGTGAACAACACTGCTCAGAGGCAACTTCTGAAACCCAAAGAATTAAAAGGCTGCTGTAGCTCATAACTATGGATTTTCTTTTAACTTATCGGGATAACCCTTCACACTCATTAATGAGCAAAATTTCCTTCGACAAACCGTCAAACGCTTTGCTATAGTCTACAAATAAAATACAAATAGGCAATTAAATTCTATTCGTTTCCTCAATAATTGATCTCTGAATCCAACAAAGGTCTCCTTCTAATTCTCACTTATTCTTTGACCAGAATAATATTACTGATTGCCGTGGGACAACGGGTTGAAAGATATATTTTAAGTTGCTGCTACAAAGCTTATACCTATACATCGGATACCCGCCTCGGTAGCGTGGTGGTAGCATGTCTGCCTCACGTTCAAGAGGTCCCGAGTTCGAATCTCGGTCAGGGTGAGTTAGCTGGATAAGATTTTTCTGGGGTTTTTCCGTATCCTGAAAGACGAATGTCGGGTAACTCTAAGGTCTATGGACCATAGACCCACGTGAGCATCATTTCACCCATTCCATTCATCGTCCGATATGACTTAACGTTGGAGGACGTAAATATACATCGGATACACTACTATTGTTATTCAGTCTTCGGATATTCTATGTATGAACTAACATATTGTGACAAAAGCACAGAAGTTCAAAGTTTGCCTCAAACTACATTGTCACCAAAATTGTTAGCGCAATGTTAACTTACAACCACCTACTCTTTTACACAAATACACAACTTCGACACGTCATTTAATGTTTCTATATGTTTCTTTAGCACGCACCAAATTGTCTTGCTAGTAATCTCTCTGACGTACACAATGGTTCACCTCGTACACGCCGATTCTGAAGACAACTCTAATATTCGCTTGTGAACTATTTCACTGTCTCTTTCATTCCCTGCTAATTCCTCACTATGCAATTTGGAATATATCGCACTTCACAATTCATATCGACTGGTTTTGGGACTGCTTCAGTGCGCTGACTGATCACCACGGAGCCGCATTCATTTACTCAACTCGAAGCTCGAAGCACACATCAAACTTCGCTACTCCTCGTAATTGCCTCATAACGGCCATTTATATACCCTGACGCTCACGAAAGATGTATCGGAACTGGAAACCTACAGTTAATAAACAAGTCGGAGTGATACCACTACTCTAGCTCCCCCTTTATAGCAAGAACCACTATTGCAGCAACGTGATAATATACTGATACATACTGCTTATCAAAACTAAAGTTAACTCATACCTTGATTTATTTATAGAAAACAAATATCACAGGGACGTAGTAAATTTTAAAATGGCGGGATATATGTTTAATGGAAAGAAACCTCAACTCAGTCATATATATGGTTTGGCATGGGTTTACTTACATCAGATTGGTTAGAAAATGTTTTCTGCCCAAATAGTTATGCAATTTTTATCGCCTCGTTTTAGTGATGGGGTGCTTCTAGAAAGCAAAAAATATTTTTCATGAACAGTTTTCTAGGGCGTAAACTTGAAGAACTGAATTCCATTTTATTACGCACTCACTAAATTGCCTCAACGTACGGCGCAAACTTTGAAAACTATAAATTTTCCTCCTCTTCCTTCTTTATAGGGGTAATCTTCCCTTATTAAAAGCGGGGAAAATAACAACCCCTATGCTGAGCCTCTTGTGCTTGAAATTCCGCACCAAGTTGGTAGGGGCTAAGTCATTTTTACGGCTTCTGTGTACATAGTTTACAGAATGGAGCTCTTTCATTTTGGAAAATAAGGAAGATTAGCCCCCAATGTGACATAATTGTACAATCCATTGTCGTCTACGTAATGTGTAATACATTTGGAAGGAAACATAAATTATTGTGCTTTAACTACCTTCAAATAGTTAAAAAGCATCCTTAATTTTATTATCATTTTATATGACCTACCTCACCTCCTAATTCTTCCGCAGTTTACATGGCCATAACTATGATGTATCAAATTCACATGAGCTTCACTGGCCACTACCGGTTAGTTTTACATGACTAATGTTTATGCAAAATTGTAGTTTTTCATTTGCTTCTTATTAATTGAGCTTTTGGCTTTTAGATTTGTAGAAATGGTTTCATTACGCGCTTCATTTTACATACAAGAATATATAGGAGCGATAGTCAAATTCAGTGTGTTGCTATATACTGGCCTTGAAATTCCATACTTTATCCATGAGCTCACGAGAAACAACTAAGTCTGCTTAAAAATTATAGAGTGTTTAAAAACTCAATTCGATAAGAACCAATGCTAATGCTACAAAATATTCTGTCGTACCCTGCAGAAATCACCATCATTTGTATTGAGTATTTGTATGTCTCCTACGTATTGTTGTATAAACGTAATTAGAATGAGGAGGTTTTCATAGAACTATTCCCAATAAATTCAATGTGTACACTTAATCATATGGGATAGATAGTATGGAACAGAACCTTAAAGAGGAGATTCAAAACGTCGACCAGACTTGATCTATTGTGCCTATTCCCCAACTGGGGCATCCCCGGGAGGAAGGATGAGGCGAGAGGAGACAGAAGCGGCCGACAGTGGAGAGGATCCCTATATTTAACCAGTCGCGGCAGGCCAGTCAACCGGCATCCCACCCACCGTGGTTCTGAAACGGCCAACTAGGCCGCCAGGAAACCGATTGCCGTCCTCGAAGAAGGAAGTGTTTACCAGGAGCACATCATCCTGCCATGCAACGCCGAGACTTCCACCGACACTTCTACCCTAAAGAGACCATCAAATGAGAGATGATGTGGAACGATAATGGAGATAAAATGGTTGGATAGGAAATTCGGGGGATGTAATTAACATACCGAGCATTCGCCTGGCAACCCGGGAGAACATCCTAAGAAAATAATGGGTCAGGTAGACCGGCCACGGGAAGCGAATCTGTACCTCCCATAAGTGGGCCATACACGAAGCCTTCTGAGCCATTCTGTTCGGTTAATTAATCATCTAAATATCTTAAACACGTGGTGTTATAATCTAAACCATTAGTATTTCTGATACAAAATTTTATTCATGTAAAGGGTAGTTTGTAGTAAAGCATTTTCTTGAGATATTTTATTCGCTTTCTTGGAAGAACTTAAATAACCATATAATTTTCGACTTATCTTTTCCATTTTCGTTATGGTGTTCACAGAGAGATAGATAATAGGAAATCACTTATAGTTGGACCTTTTTCTTAAAATGAATTTAAGGTAGCATTAAAAAAAATCAAAACTTTATTTCCGGTCAAAGGTCTACTTCCGCTGATAAAATAAATTATTGGTGATCTTAACATTCCTGAGAAGCGCAGATCATCAGACCATTTATTTACTCTTCAGTTATCATATGACTTGATGACATAATGCATACGGTTATGTACTATTTGTTCATTATTTGGGCTTTCCCTTCGACTAACGTACGGTAGCTCATTTCTACGGCCTAGATTCATTTATATTTTTTTTGCTTAAAAGCTTGCTTCTCTTACATACTATGTCGTAGGTTTATATAATATTAACTGAATTTTACATCGTCCCCTTTTTTATAAATTTTTAAAATTTTAACAGTAATAGAGAACATGTTGTATTCTACCCAAAGCAATCAATAGCGAGATTTCTCCGTAAATACCTACATGTCTTCAGATTCCCTCCGTCTAAGAGAAGCGTTTTTTTTTTTTTTTACAACAAGGCTTATTATGTGTGAACCTATCTGTCTGAGGTCAGCATGCTTCAACTCAATACCAAATGTAGTATTTCAGATCGACAAATTCACCGATGATCCAGATATTGGAAACTGGATCAAAAGAGTAACGCAGAACAAGGAGGACGTTATCAATTTTGAAATCCAAATATCTCTTGGATGGACTGTAAACGAGCTCAGCCTTAGCTGCTAGTAGAATTGCCCCGAAGTTACCGGATGTGCTCGCACGCCGTGTAGGGAAGTCAGTGACACATCAAGCAGCGAGTTCTTCTCTAATTATAATCTCCAAGACTCGGAAAGGGAATTGCGATAGTGCGACAAAGAATCCAAAAATGAGACCCGTCTAATTTCATCCTTCACTTATAGAACAGAGGATCTTCGAGAAGTAATCTCACGAGAAAAGAATGCTATACACAATGGGGCTCTACTATATACTCACTATTGCACCTCATTGGAAAGTGCTGTCAAGCCCTAGATATCGGTGTATGTATTATGGCTTTTAGTGCTTACCTAACAAATTAGCTTATTCTGTTAAAAAATTTATTTCTTAAGACAATGTATATTGGTTTCCTTAAAGTCTTCTAAGGATTATCTAATTTATTACATGTATTCTTCAACTGAGGTTAATTGGTAATGAATATTCAACAATTTTTCAAAACAATACTTCATTTTTAAAATGTTTATATTAAAAATCTTCAAGTTGTAAAATCGGTCCTATTGTAGTTTTTCTCTCTGGGTATTTGAAAAATTCAAACGCGATATTCGTTTACACATGAGTTTTTAAACACTAGCTTGCCTAATCTTGCTTTCTTTTATTTTAGATACTTCAAAACGATTCCTGCAATGGAATTTATGATTACCTTATTGAAATGTTCAGTATGCATTAATTGAAGATGGATAAACTATCATTCGTTGATGTTAGAATTGGTTTGGGATTTGTATTTAACAATTGAAGACATACATAATTCTTAAATTTTGAGATATTTGAAGTTCACAAAAATTATTCAAATTATGTGCTTTACTGGTATCTACATTTTTGCAAAGATACTGTCCATCTCTTACGCCTTACCAGTTATAAAAATAACCATGCAAAATTAAGAGGGCTTTAGAAGATATCCCAAAAATTAAAGATATACTTGTATTTGGCTTGCAAATACTTTTAATATATGGCATTTTAATAAAAACATTTATACAGTAATTTTTTTTATAAAATAAGCAAATAAGAAATTTTTTCGTATAAATAGTAGTTTGGGATGGGTAGATTATCATGAAATGAAATGTGCATTGTTTAACGTCCGTTTTTAATACATTGACACCGCAAGCGGTGACACTAATGATACATGAGATGAAGATGGAGCACGCCCGCCTCGGTATCGTAGATGGTAGCGTGTCTGCCTCACGTGCAAGAGATCCCGAGGTCGAATCTCGGTCAGGGTGAGTCACCTGGATAAGGTTTTTTCCGGGGGTTTCCCTTATCCTGATAGACGAATGTCAGGTAAATCTAAGCTCCATGGACCTCGGATTCATTTGAGCATCGTTTCACCAATTCCTTTCATCGTCCGATATGACTTATTGTTGGAGGACGTAAATTGTTAAAAAAAAAGATGGAGCACCACCGGAGTGAGATGGTGGGGGAAACCGGAGATACCGGAGAAAACCCGCCCCAGCGCCATATCGTCCACATCAAATCTCACTTTGGGGTCACCTGGGTTCGAACCTGGGCCGCCTTGTTAAGAGCCAAGTGGTTTAACCAATCAGCCACGGCGCGGGCCGGAGATGTTCATGTTGCATTCTTGGAAAACACTTAACTTAAATATCATGATTACCTTTTGTTGTTGAGTCGTGCTGTTGATACGCGGAACTTTTCCTAAAAATGCTGCCTTTTGGGTTCAAGGGGCCTTGAAAGGTATTTCCAGTAAGATATCAAGCACTTCGTCTAATTATGGCATGGTCAATTAATATGAACGGCTCATGTAATATAAAAAGATATCACCCATCCTAGATCATAACATTCTCACATGTGATGGGCTCTGTTTCGTAGTTTACTGTATCCATAATAAATTGAATTACTGGTAACACCATTTCACTTCAGTTGCAGGAGGTTTGAATTTACCAAAGCTTCTGTAGAATTTCAGTAGTTGGGACTGAAGTGTCGAGTTCTTTGTTCATCAGAACAATAGTTGCTCTGTAGGCACTTCCATCAAGGGTACAACCATTCTGACATGTTTTCTTTGTTTTGATGTGGAAACACAATAAAAACACAGGAGTATTTTTCTAGCTTGTCGCTAGGTGGCCAGTATCTCCAAAGCATTGTGATTTTAAACCGCAGTGGTAAAGGAAACATTTATCTTAACTGTCGTGACGTTGGCTCTACTGATGACAAATGCCGGCTCTCCTGTCACGCGTTTCACAATGAAGAAAGTTTTTATGTAAAATCACAATATAGTGCGTCGATTTTATTGAAGTTTTCTTAATAGCTTCATTTTGTTTCGAGTTGTCAATGTATGAATATCAACAGGTAGTATTTCAAACAACAGCTGTGAAAGAAAATAAAGACCACTTCACTTCACTAAAGACCACTTGAAACAGATTATTAAGAACTTTAAGGGTTATCAAAAGAAAGACTACAACATTTCACATTTTGGAATGCTCTTTAACTTTGATTAACAATTTATTAACTTTTGAATTATTGAAACTGTTTCATATGTTTTTATATTTCCACAAAATATAAGCTACATCTAAATTAAGAGGGTAATGCGTATTGTATTCCTTTATTATAACAGCAAAAGCGATACATTACTCTTAAATATATGAAATATATTGCAAAAGATATTAAGCCCAACGATTTGAAAACGCATATATTCAAGGCCTTTATGAGCTGGTCGCTATGTGATGGCTTTGAATTCCCGTTCACTTTTTATAGCCAAGATATTAAAATGCGAATGTCTTTCTGTATGAGGAAAGCATAAGTATTTCAATATTAAAACCATGGACAAAGAATAAAATTGTAAAGTAGGATGTTGGTAGTTTCTCACGCTCCATAGAATGCCATTCTACCAAGTTCAAACTTGCTCAGGAGTGTTCAGTCTTTAAAGCAGCCTTTAGCACGTGAAGCAGTGAAATGTTGCAACTTAAAAAGTACTGCTCACCTTTACAATGACTCACAGGCAGCAATTGCTGCTTTGAAAGATGCAAGCAATAGTAATCCTATTGTGGCTGAAATAAGGAATCAAGTATTAAGTGGTTATCATATTTGCGTTTCATGGGTCAGAGGACAAGTGGGGATTGCCGTAAGTGAATGGACCAACGAGCTTGCAAAGAGAGCTGCGACTTCAGATCTTCCAGTATTTTACACTTTATGCCCTATTTCTTATGTGAGATAAAACTGAATAAGATTATCATCCACGACTGAGATGAATACTGGTTAAAAAGGGATAGTGGAGCTCTTACTTAAGAGTTATATTTACCAACAGTTTCTTATACACATAAATGTAAATTCGTTAATCCTAATTATTATGAATTTGAGGGTTCGTAGAATTAGAGGTCCAATTTGCCGAAATTCTAAATGTTCTTTATTTTCGTCGAAATACACTGTTCAGTTCTCACGTAACAACATTACATCACATATACACAGTCTTTCAAGGTCGGTGACGTAACAAACAGCGTCCGGTTTACAACACTGCACAGCTGACTCGTGTTACAACTACACTCTCGTTACACACAACTTACTCATCACTAGCCATGGCTTCTTTTTATACACCCATTCATAAATTCCAGACTGGTTTGTCAATCACTAGATTTTTCTGGAATAAACAAGGCATTTAATGACGTAATCCGAATATTCTATCACCTTCGAGAAACATGAAACCCTCTCTGGACCGGTAAGTCTTTCACCTCTGTGATAAACTATCCGTCTCTTGTTTGTCGGCGCTAACGTTAACTGTCGGCGCTTTGTGAACGCTAGCCGCCTATCAGTTCCTTTGTGTACACTAACCGCGCGATCGTAAACTGATTATGCAAGCTCTTTATTACCGTGAAACATTATCCGCCATTTGTTTTCTATTTGTGCCGAAACTTTTATGCTGTTGACACGACATTATGTTCTCATTAATTCCTTATCCGATAATGGCAAATTTTCTGCATACTTACATAATTAAGTCCACCTCTGATTCTATTTGTGGGAATCACCTTCAAGATGCCCCTCATATATCATCTGATTTCCCCATTTTTTGCTTTGAAAGATATGAACTTGAATTATTGCTTCAATCCGTAGGTTACACTTTCAAAACCACTTACACATATTTTCATGAATTACAAATTTTATCAATATTTCATGGCTTTCTTGAACAAAATATTTCTTAAACTAAATGATTAACTTTGATGTTTACTGTTTGTCATCTTGATGATATAGTATTGTATTTGCTTATATCCTGTAATTTTATTATATTCATTTTATAATTTGTAAAATATATTCCGATTATACCTTTGGGTAAAATAGGAATCCCAAAATTGGATAATAAATAATGAATATCTTTGAAATTGATATCTTAAAATTTACATATTTTGCGTGCTTTGATGAGATCTCTGCCGTTTGTACAGTAAGATTTTTGGCTATCGCTTACGATTTACTACGTAGTTATCAAAAGTTATTCAAAAGTAACAGCATATCAGAGACTATTTCCAGAAATTTCAAGATTTGCACTTATTAGTCATGAAAATATGTGACGTTTTAATCAACATCGTCAGAGCCGTGCTTCAGAAAATCACAATTTTCAAAAAAAAAAAAAAAAAAAAAAAAAAAAAACTTTCACTTAAAAAGTACTTTGAAGTGAGGTAACTTTTTGAGGGAAAAAAACACTTTATATCCCTGAAAGATGAGGAACTATGTGTTTTAGTTTACTGGCTTTGCGTTTCAAGTTATTCTACTTATTATCAGACAGGTACAGGAACACGCAAACACATACGGTCACAACAAAGACAGACTGACAAAAACAGGAACACACACGCGCATATCTTTTTCTAAAATGTGTGTTTTATTTAGGACATATAAAAATAGGTTTTTACGGTTAAATCTGATTACGAATTTTTAAGTGAAATATATTATTTGCTCTATTTATTGTTAGTTCATAGCTCCAAATGATCCAGCCATCAACGGGCCCTTGAACCAAACACACTCACCCACTCACTTTTAACACGCAGTAGAAAAAAATACAACTGAAAACGACTTCATTTTTGAGAAAAATGAAAGTACTGAAAGTTTAAAATCAATAAGGAGTATTATAGAAATGAATTATTCCGTAACAACAGAAATATTTTATTTAAATTGTGTAGTTTAAACACATATACATATATTTTCTGTTTGGAAAGAGTTCATCTATCTCTTTCAGTTTAGCAGTTATATAAAAGTTGTTCAGAATTATTCTGAAAATTCAGTATGTGTATTTCATTTTTCTTTAAATATTCGTAAAAGATTCAATAGTAAACGTTTGAGTGATTTTGAAAACAAATGAAATTTTTTGATAAATGCCCATGTGAGGTGCAAGTTGTGGATAGGAGCACCTGTTTTTAAATCCTCATGATACATTCTTTAAAAAAAAAGGAACTTAAATGAATAAAGGAACTTAAATTCCAAGTTTGGTATTTAGTCGACATTTTCTTTTTGAGTTATGCTATTCACAGATATACGCTCAATTCTTTTCTTCTAAAATGTCTGTTTTTATCCAACGAGTCTCAAAAATGTATTCCAAATCGATTCTAGTGTCAAATATTTGGGTGGAATGCAATATTTCGTTTACTTAATTAAGTAGTGGTAGCAAAAGCACAAAATTCAGTTTTACATCCTATAAAACATATTAAGGTTGTTGGCTTTGGGTTTAAACACCCGTTATATATAAAATTTATGAAAATTAATGAATAGACAAAGTGCTACAAAAGTCACACAGAATTCATCTATAGTGTGCACAGTAGTAGTAGTAGTAGTAGTAGTAGTAGTAGTAGTAGTAGTAGTAGTAGTAGTAGTAGTAGTAGTAGTAGTAATAGTAGTAGTAGTAGAAAGTAGTAGTAGTAATAGTAGTAGTAGTAGTAGAAGAAGCAATAATAATAATAATAATAATAATAATAATAATAATAATAATAATAATAATAATAATAATAATAATAATAATAATAATAATAATAATAATAATAATAATAATAATAATAATAATAATAATGATAATGATAATGATAATGATAATGATAATGATAATGATAATGATAATGATAATGATAATGATAATGATAATGATAATGATAATGATAATGATAATGATAATGATAATGATAATGATAATGATAATGATAATGATGATAATGATAATGATAATGATGATAATGATCATGATGATGATAATGATAATGATGATAATGATAATGATAATGATGATAATGATAATGATAATAATAATAATAATAATAATAATAATAATAATAATAATAATAATAATAATAATAATAATAATAATAATAATAATAATAATAATAATAATAATAATAATAATAATAATAATAATAATAATAATAATGATAATAATAATGATAATAATGATAATAATAATGATAATAATGATAATAATAATGATAATAATAATGATAATAATGATAATAATAATGATAATAATAATAATAATAATAATAATAATAATAATAATAATAATAATAATAATAATAATAATAATAATAATAATAATAATAATAATAATAATAATAATAATAATAATAATAATAATAATAATAATAATAATAATAATAATAATAATAATAATAATAATAATAATAATAATAATAATAATAATAATAATAATAATAATAATAATAATAATAATAATAATAATAATAATAATAATAATAATAATAATAATAATAATAATAATAATAATAATAATAATAATAATAATAATAATAATAATAATAATAATAATAATAATAATAATAATAATAATAATAATAATAATAATAATAATAATAATAATAATAATAATAATAATAATAATAATAATAATAATAATAATAATAATAATAATAATAATAATAATAATAATAATAATAATAATAATAATAATAATAATAATAATAATAATAATAATAATAATAATAATAATAATAATAATAATAATAATAATAATAATAATAATAATAATAATAATAATAATAATAATAATAATAATAATAATAATAATAATAATAATAATAATAATAATAATAATAATAATAATAATAATAATAATAATAATCCTGGGAAATACAAAGAAAGTGAAGAAGGTAGAGAGAAGACCGTCTTGACAGGAGAACAACTTGCCTTGCTACATACACACGGTAAGGGGTCAATGTGATGCCTTTTCTCTTGCAGTTTCCGCAAAAGGGAGATGATAAATAGGCCTACAACTACAAAGGACGAGTGTTTCCTGACACTCTGCCAACAGAAGGTGCTGTAAGCCACAAGTATATATCACAATAACTTGCACACAATTTGTAAAAGTTGGAGCAGAGGTTATCTATGTCTTTCACGCAGTTCATCTCTGCCAACTGTGGTCTGCACTACACACATAAAAAATAATTTCTAACAGCAAACCCCATAGCACATTTCCAATGTCATTCTTATTTGTTCAGTTATCTGCAACCTGATGGCGAAGTTCCCTTCTTTTTATGTCGTTTCCAGTATCTCGGACTACGATGAATCTGCTCATGCAAGTTGCTTCATTGGGAACTGCAGTATCGTTTCCTCATCGTATGGGTAGATAACTAATAAACCTTACAGAGGCTAATAACTGTTTGAAGCGAGCTGCCGAATGTTTGAAGACGTAATATTCAAGTGTCCGGACCTCAATAATAATAATAATAATAATAATAATAATAATAATAATAATAATAATAATAATAATAATAATAATAATAATAATAATAATAATAATAATAATAATAATAATAATAATAATAATAATAATAATAATAATAATAATAATAATAATAATAATAATAATAATAATAATAATAATAATAATAATAATAATAATAATAATAATAATAATAATAATAATAATAATAATAATAATAATAATAATAATAATAATAATAATAATAATAATAATAATAATAATAATAATAATAATAATAATAATAATAATAATAATAATAATAATAATAATAATAATAATAATAATAATAATAATAATAATAATAATAATAATAATAATAATAATAATAATAATAATAATAATAATAATAATAATAATAATAATAATAATAATAATACTAATAATAATAATAATAATAATAATAATAATAATAATAATAATAATGATTATGATGATGATTATGATGATGATAATGATGATGATAATGATGATGATAATGATGATGATAATAATAATGATAATAATAATAATAATAATAATAATAATAATAATAATAATAATAATAATAATAATAATAATAATAATAATAATAATAATAATAATAATAATAATAATAATAATAATAATTAATAATAATAATAATTAATAATAATAATTAATAATAATAATAATAATAATAATAATAATAATAATAATAATAATAATAATAATAATAATAATAATAATAATAATAATAATAATAATAATAATAATAATAATAATAATAATAATAATAATAATAATAATAATAATAATAATAATAATAATAATAATAATAATAATAATAATAATAATAATAATAATAATAATAATAATAATAATAATAATAATAATAATAATAATAATAATAATAATAATAATAATAATAATAATAATAATAATAATAATAATAATAATAATAATAATAATAATAATAATAATAATAATAATAATAATAATAATAATAATAATAATAATAATAATAATAATAATAATAATAATAATAATAATAATAATAATAATAATAATAATAATAATAATAATAATAATAATAATAATAATAATAATAATAATAATAATAATAATAATAATAATAATAATAATAATAATAATAATAATAATAATAATAATAATAATAATAATAATAATAATAATAATAATAATAATAATAATAATAATAATAATAATAATAATAATAATAATAATAATAATAATAATAATAATAATAATAATAATAATAATAATAATAATAATAATAATAATAATAATAATAATAATAATAATAATAATAATAATAATAATAATAATAATAATAATAATAATAATAATAATAATAATAATAATAATAATAATAATAATAATAATAATAATAATAATAATAATAATAATAATAATAATAATAATAATAATAATAATAATAATTCCGGGATCAAACCATTTTCTTCCCTGACTTAATATTCATCCGTTATCTCAGAGAGTACTAATTCACATTCTACTAGGTTTATCTTGAATGTCACTAGTTCGCCAGGTCTGACTCATGTCAGATATAGCGTTCAACGATCTCGCTCTGCCATAATCTAGCTCAGACGTCTATGGAGTGTAACAGGCTTTGTAGTTCAGATTAACGTAGTTTGGCACTCTGTTCTATGTACACGTACCTGAAGTAGCTTTTGATGTTTCTATGTTAGTCTTTAATGATACAAAAATCTCTTGGCTCTTAACAATTCGGAACAAACTTATTGAGTCCGTTAGAAGCAAAATGAATCATAGTCATGAATATCACTGAGGACAAATTGAACGAAGTGGGAGACGTCGTAGAAAAAGAAGTTAAGAAAAATTACATAGCGTTACAACATCCCGATTTAAATTAATATGATTATTATCTTCTACTGTAACTTCCTATTACAACACAGAACCCAGTGAAATTTTAAGTATTTTGGTCGCAGAAATTCATGTCAGTGTTGAATAATATGTTCAATAATAGACACAGCAGGGCATCATTTGGATACCTTTTTATTAATAAGGGTGCGCCTAGCACATTCATTTGTTTCTTTACGTTAGACTATCTAGGGAGAAAGGGTGTGCCGCTCCACTGTTTATGCCACATTCGATTCGTATACAACTGACCTTGACGTCACTGAAGAGAAACTCAGAATATATTATGTTGCCCATATAACAATGTTATATGTTTGTTAACCACGGTAAATATGGATCAAGAAATGGCTTCAAGTTAACCTAAAATGGACTGGGTTATATGCAAGTTGTGGAAAAAATGCCTATTTATATCCCAAATTTTTTGTCGCAATTCAGAGTTTGCGCGGTTACGTAAAAGAATGGAATTTAAAGGATAACACAAAACGACCCTTTTTAAATATCCGACTGTTTATTCTCTTTCCTCATTTCCCTTATACCTACAAAAAGTGTAGTAAGCCTATTTCTACAAATGCTTATCTTGATTGAATGAATCAGGTAGAAAAGTAACCTATCACAGAAGCTATATCAAAATTATCGATTGTGGCGAGAGGCTCATGCAATACTTATTTCATGTGCTGGCACTATTTAGTTGTTTTTAATGAGTAAGGAATGTCAAATCCAAGCATACACTTACATTTTAATGCACAAATTAAACAACAATTAGAAGTTACATAAATTCTACTTTAATTATTAACAAATGGAAATTCGTGAAATAGATTTGAACCTTTATCTTAAGTGTTTCTTTATTTGGGATTAAACGTTCTTTTCTAAAGGTTAGTTGTTTATTTTTAAAAATTAATTATCACTCAGATCCTGCGCCGTGGCGTAGTGGGCTAAGGCATCATGTTTTGGTTCTCTGCCACGGAAAGTGCCTCGAGATCGATTACACCCCTGGAGTCCAGATTTTAAGTCTCGAGTAGAGGACTGGTGCCCACTCAGCATCATGAGCAAATCGAGGAGCTTACGATAGGTAAGTAGCCCTTGTCAAGAAGGCCAACTATCCGGCTGGGGATGCCGAGATGTTGACCACATCTCCTCCCCGTATTGGCTGGATGATCGTCCACCTCTACCTTAAGTATGTGGGCGTGAAGCCGGCAGTCGAGTTGGCAGGTTCTGAAGTTCTGTGGGCTTTCGCGCCATGGATTGTTAATTATCATTCAGTCTCCTGCATCTCTACGAAATGGAGAAGTTAAAGTGTTTATTTTGAAGGATATAGAAGCAGAATAATTTGTTGAACTTATACAAAAATATACGATAATGAGTAGAGAAAGCTATATCAAAACCGTTTCTCATGAAATTGTATTACTCGAAATTGGTGCAAAGACTTGGAAGATTTAATCAACAGTAAGAAAGTTGTATACTGCGGAGTAACTTCTTTGAAAGGCCGGTACTTGAGATGATGACAAGATTATCTTTTTAGCATCTCACGACACCTCAGATTCATCAACATGAACTTGTGTTGGCTAACAAGCCGAGATCCGCCTTAAGGAAAGGGGTGACATGAAATTAAGTTAGGGATGTCGAACGGAGTGGAGGATAACCTCACCCGCTGGGAGGCCCTAATTAATTTAGGGTGATGTATAGGTAAGCCACACAAGTAAGTTCACAAGAAGCGAACTTGGGACCCGTCAGTGGCGGCTGGTCTTCAAGGGGCAACGCTAATGAAAAATAACTAGAGTGGATACTGCAGAAGGAATACTAAGAAAAGAGAAAACAGGCAGCCTTCGATGGAAGAAAAAGAAATGCTAGAGAAATAAAAAAGACTAATAAAGTACAATAAATGTGGTATAAGGTTAATAAAAAGCACTTAGAGAGAGTAAAACGAGAAGAAATGGAGACATCGAAAAATAAAGCAATCAGAAATGAAACGGGAGAAAGAAACTTCTAGAGCGTATGAGGAGTATCTGTTAAACTGAATACAGGGATAAATCCTTCCAGAGGTATACATGAAAAATAAAGTGGTAAAACGTACAAAGTAATGAACTAAGAACACATATAATAACTTTGAGGCAAGAACTGCTAAATAACGAAGTAAAGCTAATAAGGACAGAGAAAAGGCTATCAAGATGAAAATGTAACCGATACGAAGGAAAAAGAGATAACTTTTTTTTTTTTCAAAAAATAAATGTAAGAACATTTGGAAAAAGTTATGATATGTTACATTGACATAACTTTCTCTATTCATTATTATTTGTTCTGTTAACTATTCTTATGAAAGCTTATCTTCAGTTGATCAAGTTAAGCGTTTCCAGATGTAGTTTCAACACATATTCCGTTGTAATTGTTAGAGGTGTAGAAAAACTTTAATCGGCAACACTATGGTGATGGTGCTAAACAAAAGTGAAGGTAGCAACCCCGATTCAGTGTGTTGATCACAGATCTGAAGTCCGTTTTCTCTAACACATTATAATTTTAAAGAGATTATATCTTTAATTTTCACATTATTCAAAATTCGTATATTAATAAAGATCTTATGGATCAGTAGAATACATCAATATCTATAATAAAAGGGGCCCAAATGACCTTGTTGTCGACGGGCCCTTAAA
Source organism: Mantis religiosa (assembly GCA_030765055.1). Lineage (NCBI taxonomy): Eukaryota > Metazoa > Arthropoda > Insecta > Mantodea > Mantidae > Mantis > Mantis religiosa. The sequence goes on from CM060952.1 coordinate 106,125,041, forward strand.
CTCCACACACTCACTCACTCACTCTATAATAAAATTAAATGTGAATATTTTCTGCATTTGTGTTAAATGTCAAAAGAGTCCTAAGTTAGGCAGTTGATTATGAGTACAGTTTGGCTCTGGGTAATGTCATTAAGTAAGGAACTTAGGGAGAGCTAGTCTCAGAACAATCGGAGAAATAGGTGAAGACAAAGGTACTATCCAAAGTTTCCAGATTAGGTATGGCTTGGAATTATTGGAAAATATGACAGAATTTAATAGAAATTTATAGGAAACTTTAGAATGGAAAGCAGAAAATTTCAGTAATGTAGAAATGAAGTGGCAACATCGTATTAGAAGCTATTAAAGGGGGACGTAGTATCATTAGCAAAAGGGAGGTTATTAGAAGAATTTTTGGTTCTAGACAGAACCTTGGACACTTCACGACTGGTCACCAATGGAACAAGACGTAGCTGAATGAGGCGTTATTCTTAACTCAATGATAGAAACAGGTGTTATCGCGTAGTATAAGATTCAAATATGTTAACTACGGATATTGTCACCCGAACGTCGGAACTCCCGATAGAACTGGCTGGCAGTAGGGCCAGACGGGAAGCATTGAGGCCAGGCCTACCCATTTATCTCGTGTAGGGATGATCAGGAGAGCGGCACGAGCCCTGTACAGTCTCTTTGCCCTCCCACCAGACGTCTGGAAACCTCGGGATAATTTTGCGGGCCACGAACCTTCCAGAAACGGCGATCTTCCCTATATAAGGCCTGTAGCTGGCGAGTCAGCGGAGTTCTTGGCGAGCAGCCGTGAGGAGCACCGAGCGAGCGGGCGGACTGGTAGACGGTGTACGTGTATCAGAGGAGTTGTACGTAACTGTGAGCGTGCAATGGACCTTTGGCAGACAAACTGGTGAATTGTAATTGTGTGCGCTAAGTAATTCTATGTAATCGGCAAGTGTTCCAACTGCGATTCAGTGGAAATAAAGAACATTTTGAGTTTGTGCAGTTGGACTTTTAATTTCATGAACCCACAAAGTCACAACTGGTGTCAGAAGTGGAATATTACCACCATGGAAGCAGCATTGGAAAAGATTTCGGAGAAGATGTAAGAAATGAAGGCCGAATTAACAGCGAAGACGGAAACGGCAAACAACTTGGCCACGATAATGACCGCAAAGATGGCCAAACTCAGCACGGGAATGACGGTGGCGAACGAGGCTCTCGCCGCCAAATTTGAAGAACAGTTGGCCGGCGTGAGGGATGACGTGACGGAGCTGGGCAAGCGGATGGGCCAAGTGGACGAGTGTGTCGAAGACCTGGCGAACCGCTTCAATGACCTAGAGGAAAAGGCCGACAGTAACGCCAAGTCCCTAAACGCCATGGTGGAAAACGTCAAAGACCTTGCCAACCCCGTAAACAAACTGGAAGGAAAGGCCGACAGCAGCGTCAAGTACTTGAACGCCATTGTGGAGGACGTCGTCGGCAGGAGGTTAAAGGATTTAAAGTTCAACGCGCCGGGACGCGACACAACATCTGCGCGCGTCAAACCTCCCAAATACGACGGCGGGACAACTTTCGAAGTCTTCCGCCGCCAATACGACGCAGTGGCCAAGCACAACAAATGGTCACCAGAGGAGGAGGCCACCACTTAATAGCCAGCCTCCAGGGACGGGCCGCGGAAGTCCTGAACGCGATGAGACAACGGTGGTGCCCAAAGACATCTGGGAGACCCTGGAGAATCGTTTCGGAAACCACCGCTTAGCCGCAGCGTACCACAGCCAGCTAAAGGTAAGGTCACAGCAGCCAGGGGAGACACTGCAGGAGTTCGCACTGGCAGTTGAGCAACTGGCTAGCAAGGCCCTAGTCGACCTACCACCAGAGTTCGTATCCCGGGAAGCCGCCTACACATTCTTTGACGGGGTACGGGACACGGAGATCCGTCAGCGCCTAATGCTCAGTGATTTCAAAAACCATCCACGAGGCACTAACGGCAGCATTAAGGATGGAGGCGGCCAAGGTGACAGCTATCCCGACGTCGAGAACGAGGAGCGCCCACTACACCGGAGACACAAGACCAGCCGAGGGACACCGTCGAAGACCTAGTGGCCTGTGTTGGGAATGTGGACAGCCGAGACACCTGGGGAGAGACTGCCGACACCAGCAAGAGCAGCCGGTAGAACGAATAAGGCCCGGCGTGGCGAGGGGTACGTCGGAGGGGTCCACACCATCTCCTCGACTGACACTGCGCGCCATCTGCCGGCGGATGGATGACAGACTCATCGCGGACGGTTGGGCGAGAGGGAAAACGTGCCGCGTGCTCGTAGACACCGGGGCGGCCGTGACCATCATCAGACCTGACGTGGCCAAGGGTTTGCCGACGAGGAAGCCGAGTCGACCATACCAGCTTGTGACGGCATCGGGTGACACCTTGCCTGTGGAGAAGGAGGCCCTGCTAAAGTTGACCTTGGGAAGGAATGCCGTGCGTTTGTGGGTGTTCGCCGCGAAGGTGGCTGAGGAGGCGATTCTGGGACTGGCTGCGCTCAGGAGCCACGAGGTGACCGTCGACGTCGGCAGGAAGGTCCTGCGGCTCAACGGACAAGAGGTTATACACCGTCAACCCGAAGAGCGCCTTGGAATCTGCAGGGTCATCTTGAACGTAGGCGTGGTTGTCCCTGCGAGGAGCGAGTTGGTGGTGACGGCGCGACTGGAAGGCCAGAGAACCAGGAACATGATGCTGGACCACAAGACGCCTGTACACGGACTATGTGTAGCCAGGGCATTGCTGCCGTGCCGAGAGGAGGTGCCAGTGAGACTGCTAAATCCAACAGAAACCGATCACTATGTCCAGGCCGGGACGGAGATGGGAACGTGCGAGCCCGTGGTAAGCATAACAGCAATTAACAAGACACAGGAGCCGGTGTCAACGCAAAATCTGGGGCCCCGGCTAGAAATCCTACTGGAGAGGGCGGCCGACCACCTGACCGCTGAACAGCTGGATAAAGTTCGACAACTGCTGAGGCGATACCAGCATGTCTTCAACTAAGCCGACAGTGGCTACGGCCGCACAGACAAAGTGCTTCACCGCATCGACACCAAGGACGTCCGGCCTATTCGGCAACCACCTAGACGCGTTCCACTGGCGAAGCAAGGGGCGGTACGAGACATGCTGGGGGACATGAGATCCAGGGGAGTGACTGAAGAGTCTGACAGAACTTGGTGTTCCCCTGTAGTCTTGTGACAAAGAAGAACGGCGAGCTACGCTTCAGCGTGGACTACAAGAAGCTGAACACTGTCACCCGGAAGGACTGTTTCCCCTTACCCCGTATTGACGACAACCTGGACACGCTAGCTGGTGCACAGTGGTTCTCGACCATGGACGTAAAGTCGGGCTACTGGCAGGTAGCTCTAGACCCGAGAGACAAGGAAAAGACCGCGTCCTCGACAGGCCAAGGTCTTTGGCAGTTCACAGTTATGCCCTTTAGCCTCTGCAACGCATCAGCTACCTTCCAATGCCTCATGGAGTCAGTGATGAGGGGACTGACTTATGACGCCTGCCTGCTATACCTGGATGACATCATCATCGTCGGTAAGACCGTTGAAGACCATCTCGAGGGTGCTATAGTGACTGCAGGTGACCCACTTGAAGCTAAACGCGAAGAAGTGCCAGCTCTTACGCAAGGAAGTCAACTACTTGGGTCACATAGTCTCAGCAACCGGAGTGGCCACAGACCCGGAGAAGACACAGGCTGTAAGAAATTGGCCTCGCCCAAAGGATCAGAAAGCGTTGCGCAGTTTCCTGGGGCTGTGCAGTTATTACCGACTCTTCATAAAGGGGTTCTCCAGCATTGCCAAACCCCTCACCCGCCTGACAGACGAACACCGGCCTTATGTGTGGAGTGAGGACGCCGAAGACGCTGTCCAGCACCTGAAGAAGACCCTGTGCACTACTCCAATTTTGGGTTTTCCATAACCAGGCAGCCCCTTCATCGTAGATACCGACGCCAGCGACCACTGTATTGGAGGCGTCCTATCACAGATCCGGGACGGCCATGAGCGGGTGATAGCTTACTACAGCAAGACGCTATCCAAGGCAGAGAAGAACTACTGCGTCACCCGGCGAGAATTATTGGCGGTAGTAAAGACCTTGGAGCACTTCCACAAGTACCTGTATGGTGAACCATTCCACCTCAGGACTGACCATTCCGCGCTAACCTGGCTATTGAACTTTAGGAACCTGGAAGGCCAAACAGCAGGTTGGGTCCAGAAGCTACAGGAGTACGACTTCACCTCGGAACATCGCAGAGGGAAGAGCCACGGTAACGCAGACGTTATGTCCCTAAGACCCTGTCCAGAAGAGTGCGGCCAGTGCACAAGAGTGGAAGAGAAGGAGCGAGCCGCAACATTCCGAGTAGTCACGCAGTGCCTGCGGATGGGTGGGATAGCGCAGGCCTGATGAGGGAGCAGCTGGCGGACGCAGACTTGAGGCCACTCTTGAGGGAAGTGGAAGCAGGAACAAGACAGACCAGGGAGGACATCGCACCGAGGAGCGCCACCTACAAGTCGTACTGCGCCCAATGGGACTCATTGAGGATCACAGAGGGCGTGCTGTTCCGGGTATGGGAATCACCCGATGGGAAAACGCAGAGAGAACAGTTGGTACTTCCCCAGAGTAAGGTCCCGGAAGTCTTGGAGTAAGTGCACGCCGGTACTTCAGGAGGACACCTGGGAGCGAACCGAACGATTGACAAACTACGGCAGCGCTACTACTGGCTGAGGCTCCGAGCAGACGCTGAGAGATGGTGCCGTCAGTGTCACGTGTGCGCGGCCCCCAGACTAGGAGCCGGGGTCGCATGCAGCAGTACAACGTCGGAGCACCATTTGAACGGATCGCCGTTGACATTGCTGGACCGTTCCCATTATCCGACCGAGGCAACAAGTACCTGATGGTGGTCGTAGTCTACTTCACTAAGTGGCCGGAGGTGTATGCCATCCCGAACCAGGAGGCAAAGACAATCACAGACTGCCTCGTGGAGCAAGTGTTCTGCCGATTTTGGGGTGCCGTTGGAGCTCCACAGCAACCAGGGTACCAATTTTGAGTCCAACCTGATGAAGGAGGCACTAGAAAGACTTGGGGTAAAAAGGACCCGCACAGCACCTCTACATCCCCAGTCGAAAGGCATGGTCGAGAGGTACATCAAGACCTTAGAGGAATATCTGAGGAAGGTCGTGGCCAGACATCAGAGAGACTGGGACGTCAAGGTGCCACTGTTCTTGCTGGCCTACCGCTCGTCAACACACGACACCACGGGGATGACACCAGCCAGCTTAATGTTCGGCCGAGAGTTACGCCTCTCTTGTAACCTGGCTTTTGGAATCTCTCCAGAAGCGAAACAGCCAGCGACCGAGTATGCGGAGGACCTGGTGGACCATCTCCGCGATATGCACGAGATGGCTCGTCAGAACATCCAGAAGGCGAGCGACCGCACGAAGACCCGGTATGACAGGCAGTCTAACAGCCAAGGGTTTCAGCAAGATGACCTGGTCTAGTTGTACCACCCTACCCGGACCGAGGTACGTTGCCCAAAGCTCCAGCAGTCATGGCAAGGATCGTACCGGGTGGTGAAGAGGATTAACGACGTGGTCTACCGCATCCAGAAGGTTCCCTGAGGGAAGATGTTGGTGGTACACCTGGATCGCCTGGCACGCTCGGATGGTGATGTTCGGGACGACCAGCTTTGAGGAGCGAGCAGTGACACCCGAACATCGGAACTCCCGATAGAACCGGCTGTCAGTAGGGTCAGACGGGAAGCATTCAGGCCAGGCCTACCCATTTATCTCGTGTCACTAACTGAAAGGATGATTAGGAGAGCGGCACGAGCCTTGTACAGTTTCTTTCCCCTCCCTCCAGACGCCGGGAAACCTCGGGATAATTTTGCGCGCCGCGAACCTTTCAGAAACGGCGATCTTCCCTATATAAGGCCTGTAATTGGCGAGTCAGCGGACTTTTTGGCGAGCAGCCGTGAGGAGCGCCGAGTGAGCGGGCGGACTGGAAGACGGTGTACGTGTATCAGAGGAGTTATACGTAACTGTGAGCGTGCAATGAACCTGTGACAGACGAACTGGTGAATTGTAATTGTGTGCGCTAAGTAATTCTATGTAATCGGCAAGTGTTCCAACTGTGATTCGGTGGAAACAAAGAACATTTTGATTTTGTGCAATTGGAATTTTAATTTCACGAACCCACAGAGTCACAATATGTATATATTATACGGGGGTTGGCTCATACGTGCCCCACTGGGCCAGTTTGACGGATAGCTCAGATAGTTTAACTCTAGACTAGCTTGTACCCAAAGGCAAATAGCTTGTTTAGTTTATGAATGACAGTATTTTAAAGAAGAAAAGTGTAGAGATTTCACGAATATGGAGGATTTGGGAAAACGAACAGTGATTAAATACTTCCATTTGAAAGGCTTAACGCCTAAAGAAATCAAGGAGGAAATGGACAGTACAGTGAAAGGCTGTGCCACTTCATATACAATGATTAAAGGCTGGGTTGCAGAGTTTAAAATGTGACGTACGACCACTAGTGATGAGCCTCGCTCAGGACGTCCTGTGGAAGTCACACTCCAGAACTCATTGAAAAAATACATCGTTTTGTACTGGAGTACCGCAGATTAAAGTTTCTTGAGATAGCAGAGGCTGTAAACATATCAAAAGAGCATGGAGGTAATATTTTATGTCATGCTTTGGCTTTCACAATATCTTTAAAGATTCTAGTGAATTTTTGAGACGCCTTATTACCATTGATGAATTTTGTATATATCACTACAATCCAGAAAACATATCACAGTCAAAACAGTGGATTGTGCAGGTGAACCAATTGAAAAGAGGCAAAGTTAATTTTGTCAGGTAACAGCGAGTGTTTTCTGGGATGCACAGATCTAGGTTGTCGTATGTCGTTGAAAATGCACATTCTACACTGTGACTATGATATTTCTTTCTTGTTTTATTTTTCATTCTGTACGTGATAGACATTCCAAAGGACATCAAGCGAGATGGCTCACGCTGTTTTATCTATGTCCCTCATTCAGGTGGCCCGGGTTCGATTCCCCACCTCTTTATGGGATTTTGGGTTGTTTTCCATCGATCGCTAGGCGAATGCTGGGTAGATTAACTACATCCTCCGAATTTTATGTCCCTCCATTTCATCCCCATTATCATTTCACATCATCTCTCATCTGGTGGTCTCTTTTAGGGTAGAAGTGACAGCGGGAGTCTCGGCGGTGCATGGCAAGAGGATATGCAACACTTTCTCCTTTAGCGGGATGGACTCCGGTCTCCAAGCCGGCCTAGTGGGACGATTCAGGAATGTGGCTGGCGGGATGTAGTTGTGCAAACTTGCCTGGAGTTATCCTTGCTGTGGGAGAGCGTCCTCCGACTACGAACCGGCTTCGCGAATGTTTCGGGGCCACGATTTTCCTGGACCACCGAGGAGTTTCTATCTAGTAAAGTGTACGTATCACGTCCTCTGTACTGTAGTGATTTCTTGAGGTGGGCCGCTCTCTGTCACCTCTCACCTCATCCTCCCTCCTGAAGTGCCCCATTTGGCGCATAGGTACAAAAGATCAGTTTGGTAGAGGTGCCGAATTCAATCCGAACAATCCAATCTAATCCAACAGGACACATTAGCATATCAGATAAATACCACCCGAGTGAGACGTGTGATTCCTGTCAGCTTTGTAACGATCATCTGTATTCCAACATAAACAGAAAAATATAGGTCTGAAACATTTTAAAAAGGTTTTAGTGCTTATTACATATTAAAAGTGTATAAATATAAATATATTTGAAGTACATAAACCATTTCTAAAAGAATTTAAGATAAACTCAATTTAAACCTTTTACTTTACTATAAAATATATCCATTGTTATTTATTTTTACAGTCTCATAACTGAAAACCCAGAGCTGCTAGGATACACCTGATTGTGGATTATAGGAGATTAATTTCAATACAAAACATTCAAAATGTCCTCAGTAGCTCACAGGAAGATTTTTACAGTCCGTAATGAGTGCATAAAAGGCTTCTTGTTACTTTAAAAATGTCTAAAGTAAAAAAAGCTAGCAATCTAAAAATATATTTTTCTCTTCCTCTTCTTTTCCATCATTCTCAATATAGGGATACACATAAAAGAATCAAAACAAATTATACAATAGCGAAGTAATATTTTTAAGAACCTGCTCTACAAAATATAATTACAAAGGAATTATAAATCTTCCAACATAAGTGAAGGAATAAAATAATATCACGGTAAATGAATAGTGTACACCACACTTTTCGTTGAACTTACTGGAATAAGGCACAACAGGCAATTTTATGTTTCGCATAGTAAGGGAGAACAAATCTAAAAAAATATTGAACAACAGATACAAATAATATATTAGAAATGCCTGTCGTCACAAACAATACTGTGTTTATCAGCGAAAAAAAAATTACTTAAATAAACTTCACAGGCTATTCGCAGCAAGATATACATTTTACTGTCTAGTAAATATTGTCGCGGCGATTCAACAATGCCTCGGAGACAATATTGTAGCAGATGGTATATCCAACAACCACGTAACAACTTTGTCGCTTTGAGCTGCACTCAACTTTGTGTAGAATCTAGCGAGGTCTAACGCCTCTCCCTCTCTGTTCCAATAGAGACGTAAGAAGTAGGTACATATTACCCAGAAGTACTTATAAAAACAAAATCTGCCTTTTTCCAACTCGCTATATATGTATACTGCTTTATAAAGCTTATAATGGTTGCCGGGATATATGTGTTCATTTTCTTAAATGACCATGGCGATGAATTAATGAACTGACTTTACGCCAACTCCTGTCTTCTCTGTTGTAATCTCGGTTTTTGATAGCGAAAGCTCACTCTTTGGTTTATGCTTTTTTTAACGTCCTCCTAGCCCGCCTCGGTAGCGGGGTGTTAGCGTGTCTGCCTCACGTTCAAGAGGTCCCGAGTTCGAATCTCGGCCAGGGTGAGTTACCTGGATAAGGTTTTCTCCCGGGGTTTTCCCTTATCCTGTAAGACGAATGTCGGGTAACTCTAAGCTCCATGGACCCCGGACACATTTGAGCATCATTTCATCCATTCCATTCATCGTCCGATATGACTTAACGTTGGAGGACGTAAATTACAAAAAAAAAAAAAAAAAAATAATAATAATAATAATAATAATAATAATAATAATAATAATAATAATAATAATAATAATAATAATAATAATAATAATAATAATAATAATAATAATAATAATAATAATAAAAATTAAAGTCCTCCAACGTAAACATCACACGATGAATAAAATAGATGGAACGACACTCAAATTGTTCCACGGCTAATAGAGCTTAGAGCTACCTGACATTCACCTTGCAGTTTGAGTGAAAACCTCGGAAAACCTCGGAAAACCTTATCCAGATAAATCACCCTGACTGAGTTTTGAAATCGAAACCTGCTGAATTTGAGATAGACACACTAGTCCCACACCACAGGGGCGGGCGGTCATGCTCCTTCGTGGTGACATGTTGGTAAAAGGTAGATATTGCTGCTCTCAGTAAAGCTAAATCACAAAAGGTGATGGTTTTTGGTGATGGATAGTAAGGAGTTACCGCTAATTTCAAGGATTTTCAATTGTTGCTTTTAGGGGCAGTAACCTAGGCGAGATTGGATGACCATCCTATTAAATGCACCACAAATCCCACTTTGCGGTCGCCTGGGAGCGAACCCGGGCCGACTTGGTGAGAGCCAAGCGGTCTAACCACTGAGCCACGACGCGGACAATAGTTATTATGGCTAGAAGACTGAGTAGAAGTCCTTTTCTTCCTTCAATGCTTGTCTTAGTGCCTGAAGATGAGGCGCAATCTACCAATTATTAATTATAGGTCACTATGAGCCAGAAAATGACGTATTTTATTTATTTATAACTATTCTTTTATTTAAAGGTCCTTTCCTAAAATTGTATTTATCTTTATTACCTTTTTAACTATCTTTTGATTTAAAGGTCGTATTTTATAACATTTATGTTTCGTTCAACTTTTTTCGTGTTCAACAGTCTAACATAAATTCTAAATTTTTTTAACTAATTCGCTCTCCTAAGACTGACTACATCAGGTAACAGGTGAAAGTTGAGAGTCGTTAGTAGCAGCAGAGAACCTAGTAACCCCTCTCTAAATACCCCGTTATCTTTCTCCATAAGATTTCACTCGTTTCAGGTATGTACCAAAGACATCCGTTGATGTGGAGAGAACTTTTTAATGGTTTCGCAACATGCTGTCTGAAAACTGACGAACTTTTCCACCTAAGAATTTGAAGATGACTGCTGTGATATACTGCAGCGTCAACTGAGGTAAGCTTCCTGAAATTGAATTTCTGTAACCCGAGGGTCATTAAGCCAAGTATGTTTTAATTATATGCATTTCAGCGTATTTCTCCAGAAGGTCCATTACTTGTTGAATTTCTTTCATGTAGTTTTGTCCCAACCTGTGTGTGGCATATCACTTGAATGTTATACTTTCAAACTTATTTATTAGACATCTAATTGAAATTTAATTTATTAGTTTGTAGGTATCAATTCTTTACGTCTTATATCGTTTAATCTCTAGGTTCCTTATAAACAATTTATAAGTCCTCAACTTCCTAGCCCTAGTTATGATAATGTGACCATTCGTCATAATGTTTATGTTACTTCCGCATACAACTTCTAGCACATAGATATCTATGACGATATCGTATATAGAAGTAATTTATATATAGGATGTTTATAGGTATACCAGCAGAGAAGCGTAATATGAGATTATTTCAGGTGATCTGATTCAGCTCAGCTCAATGGAATTAGCGATGGGGTAAGTGACTCGGGCTATAATTATGGTACATCATTTAGAAATCTGTTGCAGATCACGTCAAGTACGATCGTATAGCTCCTTGCCATTTCCAAAAGCAATCGAGTGTGAGTCTCACACACTCCCACCTTGCTTGGAACCCGCCTCTGTAGGGTAAGTGGCAGCGTGTCTGCCTCACGTTCAAGAGGTCCCGACTTCGAATCTCAGTAAGTAAGGTTGAGTAACGTTTTTTCGGGCTTTTCCCTTATCCTGAAAGATGAATGTCTGGTAATTCTAAGCTCTAAAAACCCTCAACTCATTTGAGCATCATTTCACTCATTTCATTCATCTTCCGATATGATTAAACTTTGTAGGACATAAAATAAAATTTGAAAAATAGAGAACACCTTGCCTGGTAAGCATTATGGGAATGATCGTAGGACCCAACTACTTTCTCTTTGACTACAAAGTTCCCATGTAACACAGAACCGCTGAGACATAAGGTAAAAAGATTCCTCATTCACAGATCAAGTTAAGCATTTTGGGAACGGCACATTGGGAGACAGCGGGCAGAAAACGTTTATTTGTACCATGAGATTACGATGACATACTTTCTCTCTTTATATAATGAGCTGAATATAGTACACAGAGGATGTAATGCAAGAGGTCATTTTACAGGATATTAAAGAATATGGTCTTGCTTATATTACGCTTGTTTTCAATATTAATCTCTGTTTCATATAACCTTGCCCCGCTGACATGTATTACTCCGCGTGCAACTACCTTCCCCCTCACCCTAATTGGCTAATGCTTTCGCGCCATAGGCCATAGGCGGTCTTCCCGTCACATTTAAAACTTCAGTAAACGTCATAATAATTGCCTGTAAGATAGATAAAATCATACAAATAAGAACATGAAGGCATGCAAAAAATAATGAAGTTTATAATGAAACTGAGCAAGTTGAAAAGAATGAATGAGCAATGAAACTGAAACAAGTATATACTGAAAGGCCTTCGGCCTTTTCACTGTTTTTTTTTTTAACCAGCACACATACATTGCAAAAAAGCTTGTCTTTCAGTCTTAAAAGTCGTGTCACGCCATACTTGTCGTGTGTTCTTCATTCAGCCAAGTCTCGTCAAGGTAGTATATTTTACGACTTGTCTCTTGGTACAGTCTGATTATCCTTAAATAACGTCTTCGCCACACAGCAATATCGTCCCTCGAGTGGTAAGTTTTCCCGTTGTCTCAATTTCATGTCACGATGTTCCTACGAATCTAACACACCTCTGAGTTCAGAGCACAGCTGTTCGACTTCTCTCACTGACAAAGACGGATTCTTCTCTGAGAGTGCATTAAACACATGCATCACAATTCTTTTTTCGCCGCTTTGTAAAGGTTTTCCCTTGCGATACTTCAACGAAAAACTGGCGCTAGACCCTGCCATTATACATATAATAAGAACACGCGCAATAAATGATTAATAAAATAATTTATCTCTCGCACTTGGCATAGCACACCGTCGAATGGCGATATATGACTAATCCAGTTCAAAACAAGGTCAGTGATAAAAGTCATATAAACAAATATGTCATCACTACCGCTAAATCACGTGCTATCGTGCCATGTGCTTGAGAGCAAAGGAACCTCCTCTTTACTTCGTTTAAGAATTAACATGCATTTCAGATAAATCAACTCTGTTGCGTAATATATTTAATTCAAACATTTACGAAAATATAAATTTGACAATTTTCTTCCAACATATAAAGATATATCACCATGTTAAATAACGAACTAATTTTTACCGCACGACAGTCTATACTGCAATAGAAGCCAATGAGAGGTGATAAGGTCACGTGACCGCTAAGAGATACAGGTCAAGCTTATGTGAAACAAGGATTAGTTATGTACTTCAATATCATTATAGTTTTAATTTCTCCTCGAAGAACTCGTGAAATCAAATTATTAATCAATTTTATGAAAAATGCAAATTACAGTTTTGTTAATCACATTTAACACAAAAAGTGAACTTTCTTTTAATTATATATCGTGTTTTCGTGAACTGCCTGGCACATGCCTCGACAACTAAAATATGGTAGTCTTTGTAGGTAGTGAACACCTGCCCAGTCTTAGTGAGTAATCCTTCAAATTATGCATGCCAGCTACTCATATTTATATTATACTTTGTAGGTAGTCTTATTACCACAGTTCAGTATGTATCTTAACTTATCTGCTCTCCTAGACTAGGACAAATTTCTAGACCCTTCTATTTTATACGATACCTCGAGAAATATCACTATTAATTCCGTCACATTTGCCGTGAGAAATTAATTTCGGACTGCTTCGCATTACGTGATTTAAGTTCAAACCTCATGAAGAGCCATTTTGCTTGCTGATGGTTATCTACTGCTGTCTTTTGTTAACCGTCATATAGATAAGGATCTTAGCTTTGATGTCGACGTTGCGAACTTCTGACGGCCTCTCTATGCTTTTCTCCAGTGTTTGCTACCGGATGTTCAGAGCACATCTTTATCTCCGGAAATACGTGGGCGGGTGTAAGGATGAACAACACCATTAGAGGCTAATAATGATATATTTGAAGTGAGTTGGTGACGGTAGTGAATGCTGCCGTTAGTCACAGAAATGTTAAGCTAAAGCTACCGCTAAATTTGCATAATTCATAGTAAACACATGTCTAAGACTCTAAACTCACGAAGAAAAAAGACACACATTTTAGCAATGCACGCAATTTTCTCAACTTAAATCCCGACTACAAGCATTACTTGCACCAACGATCTTTACCAACACTTAAAGCTGACAATTGTCTGAAATACGGTTTTTACCACATGTTATGCTAAAATTCCTAGAAGTTCATTGTTCTATAGTTTTAGGAAAGTGTTCTATGCACCTTGGCGATAGCCTGATTCCGAACTTCCAGAACCTGGCCTTTAACCTAATGGTTTTCTGATCGACTGTATTCACTAGACGGTAATTACATTAACTACATTAAGGAACTCCCTAATGACTTCGTGACAATACGTTGCATTACCTAACTAATGACTATGACTCCAGCTTATAACATGCATTAACGTACGGAAATTATTAACAGCCAGTATTTACCTATTTCTCTTTCACTTTTTTATAAAATTATAAATCTTATCTGCCCATAATTGAGGTAACAACAGTTACGTCATTATGTGACTTCTCGGCTACCTGAGGTTTCGTTTGTTCTCACTTGGGCTTTTCATGCTCTTAGTTTAATTAATTTCCTTGTGCTTTAGTATATTCCGGTAGTTAAACTTTTGTCTTTATTATTCTGCTGTTTCCCATTACATAGTTCAATTAACTAATTCACTATTGATATTTACATGCGATATAATACGTGAAAGGCTGATGCCACTTCAGAGATTTAAACCTAAATATGGCTTACATATAACTGTGATTACAAATCAGATTGGTCTTTGTTTACTCGGTTGTCAAATCATGACCATAATTATGTTCACTGCTTATCTCAAAATACCCGTTTATACCGTATTATGTATACTTGTACTTTTTGTTGAATAATAAATATAATTACTGCTCAATGTGTTGACGAAAACTGAATGTCATATTCGTATATTCTGTTATTAGAATCTCCAGTATTTGAAAGCTTTTTAAATGTTTTAGTTATATAGGTCAGGGAAATCAATCCCATCTATTGGCGAAAGAAATGTTTTCAGATTACTCTCTCCCTTTCTTCCTCTTTCGCTCTCTAATATTGCTACAGATATGCAAAGTATTGTCATAAATGTATCTATTTGCCTTAAATGTCAACTACTTATATTCTGTAATCTACTTCAAATGTTTTAATTCTCAAATGTATTTATTATTTAATGACTGAGCAGGTTGACTCAGGGCTGAAGCTTTATAGATATTCTCGTTCAAGGGTCTCGAGTTCAATGTCTTGGATCCGGCCTGCATATAGAAGAGTTGGCCTCTTAGTCCCTAAGCAAAGGCGTGGAAAAACCTGTTATTTTTCGTTAGCTGTACTATCAAATGCCAGGAATATATCAGCGCTACCAACGTGTCGGAATATTTTCTCTCAGGAGTTCCTTTACATAATAGGAAATATACTCAGGTTGTCGCTTCAAAGAATTCATAAAAACAACTACGGGCCAGTTTGAACACGCAACCTTAGGATCAATAGACCAGCACCTAACCACTGAGCCATCCAAAAGCAAATGCCTGGTCAGGATTCCTCTTAGTTCATTTCTTCTTTATATCACTTCTTCCTTGTCCATCATACTCTATTTGGGAAGCATCACAGCGCTGACTGTTCGATATGCATGTGACCCAAAGCACTAATGGGGGATCTTTTAAAGATTTGCACCTTTTATAAGATATATCGACCTAAAGACATGTAAGGAGAAAATCCTGCATTACAAACATTTGTATTGCCAAATCAAAGGACATTACCTACAAATAAGACGCCGCAAGACACAAGTACATACGAGGGTGGTCTGAAAAATTCTCGGCTTTACCCAGAGATTGCGGCACTACTGGCATGATTCCTTACGTTGGTAATTATGTTAATAGACTCCGTGTAAAATTAAAAGTCATTCTGGGCAATAGTTGACTGTAGACAGTTGTTTGAAGCAGTGCAAATGCGCTTGCTTTGAAAATGGAAAAATTCGAGTATCGTGCTGTGATAAAATTCTTCGCAAAAGACGTTTTAATAGCTACAGAAATACATTTGCGGATTGTGACTGTATATGGTGACTCTTTCTCTTCAGTTTCCACTGCGAAGAAATGGGCGGCCGATTTTAAATGTGGCCGTGAAAGCATCCAAGACGATCAACGCGAAGGACGTCCAAAAACTGTAACCTCACCGGAAATCATTGAAAAAATACATGAAATAATTTTGGAATATCGGCGTGAAAGTGCTAATGCTCTGGAATTTCAAAGGCCGCGCCGTAGCTCAGTGGTTAGACCGCTTGGCTCTCACCAAGGCGGCCCGGGTTCGATCCCAGGTGACCACAAAGTGAGATTTGTGGTGGACAACACGGCGCTGGGGCGGGTTTTCTCCGGGACCTCCAGTTTCCCCTGCCATCTCATTCCTCCGGTGCTCCATCTTCATCTCATGTATCATCAGTGTCATCGCCTGCGGTGCCGTATGTAGTAAAAGCGGGCGTTAAACACTACACATTTCTGGAATTTCAAAGGAACGTATTGGTCACATCTTGCATCAAGAATTAAACATGAAAAAGCTTTGCGTAAGGTGGTGACAACCTATCCTCGCTATGGGCAACAAACGCATTCGCACGGCAGTTTCTGATACTATCGGAATTCAGAACATAAGTGACTTTTTCCGCCGATACAATGGATGAAATATGAATTCAACGCTACACACCCGAATCCAAGCAGCAGTCGAAGCAGTGGATAGTCGCTGGTTCTTCAGCTCCGAAGAAGGCGAGGACTGTGCCATCGGCGGGAAAGATAATGGCGTCAGTGTTATGGGATGCCAAAGAAATTTTGTTGATTGAATATCTCGAAGAAGATTAAACCATTACTGGAGAACACTACTCTCAACTTCTAACCAAACTGAATGCAAGTATTCGTGAAAGCAGACCCGGGTTAAAAACAAATTGTTTTCCATCAAGATAATGCATCTGACCACAAAAGTGTTTTAGCAATGTGGAAATTGAGAGATTTGCACTATGAAGTGATGGAACATCCACCCTATTCACAAGATTTGGCTCCCTCGGACTTGCATCTGTTTCCAAAACTGAAGAAATTGCTCGCTGGTGGCTCTTTTCATTCAATGAAGAAGCAATTGCGGTCATAAATGGGCACTTCGCAGCACTTCCAGAAGTATAGTACAGATAGGGTTGGCATTGCAACACAGCTGGATAAAATATATTGATATTAGAGGAAATTATGTTGAAAGATAAAACTATATTGAAAGCACGAATTGTCGTTTTTCGCTATCAGGCCGAGAACTTTTCAGACTACCCTCATAATTTATATGCATTTCTTTCTCTTGCTATTTCTTTAGCCTTTTACATCTACTCAACGTGTACCTTAAATCATAAGCCATAAAGTGAATTAAGTAATGTGAAAAACAAATAAATGTCAACACTGTTATCTTTATTGATATGAATAGAGGACGGATAGTTGTGTGGTCACATAAGATGAATGCTAGTGTATCTTTCTATGTATTTGAAAATATCACAAGGAATGCACCTGATACCGAATGCTAAGACCCACAAATAAAGTTTTTAGAATGTATTAAAATGGATTCAAAGCCTTTTCCATGCAAAATGTTAGATTCTTACCACGATAGATAAGTTAAGAGAGGAATTTTGGGAACAAATTAAAACCGTAATATCAATATCGTATTAAAACCACTAACAGGTCATATGTTGGGTATCGTTACGAGCTTATCGCTGATTGTAGCGTGAAGGCTTGCATTGTTTATGTTGTTTGCTTTGATCTAGTAGATGTATTATTATTATTATTATTATTATTATTATTATTATTATTATTATTATTATTATTATTATTATTATTATTATTATTATTATTATTATTATTATTATTATTATTATTATTATTATTATTATTGTTGTTGTTGTTGTTGTTGTAATTTACGTCCTCCAATGTAAAGTCATATCGGACGATGAATTGAATAGGTGAAATGATATCCAAATGAGCCCTGGGTTCATAGAGCTTAGAGTTACCCCACATTCCTCTTTCAGGATAAGAGAAAACCCTGGAAAAACCTTTACCACGTAGCTCACCCTAACCGGACTCGAACTCGGGACCTCTTGAACATGAGGCAGACATGCTACCACTACGCTACTGAATCGGGCGTAGATGTATTAGTGTATGTTTAAAATAGTAACATTTTCCTCGTTGTTTACTGCTAAAATTTGTGTTTATTTGCCGAAATTTAGTGAAAGGACATATTAAGTTACGTCACGCCAAGCCAGTACATTACCAGCTATTCGTAAAACAAATAATAAAACCCTTACTTATTGTGGGCTTTACTTGCAGGTAATTATTTTCTCTTACTACATGAACTAAGAAAATGTACAGCATCACTGCACCATTTTAGATAATATATACTGAGCCTTAGGAGCAGAATTGCCAGCTTCGTTAGCTCCCTGAGGTGCCAAACGAAGAGCTGTTTCATTGAGAAGTAGCGGATGGCATATATAGGCCAGAAGGGACTGGAGCGCTGAGCACGTTTTACCAACCAGTACTGCACTACATTCATGACACCCGTAAGGCACCGAGGTGAAGTATGCAGCGGTCAGGTGGAAGGTGCTGGGCTGAAGGGCTGCTGAGCAGCAAGGTGAGAGAGTCAAGTGAATTGCATCAATTAAGCTCCGCCTCCAGGTTCAGGACTTCGTTAAATTTTGAACTTTTACTCTTAATACCGTCATGTTATGCATATCCTGTGCTAACGTACTGCAGTTGCTCACTAATTCCTTGAATCACAAATACATACGCATTTACCTTCAATTTACCTACACAGTGGCGATACAAGGAACGCTTCCTAAAATTAGTTAATAATACTGAGGCACTAATTACTTCCCGCCTACAACGTTGTTAATATTTTCGTCTTATCTGAATCTTACGCAAAATGTTAGAAGAACCTTCGAAGTAAAATGATTACACAAATATTTAAATTGGTGAAATTATATTGTGGCTCATTTATAACATTAAATACTTCTTTTCCTAGTACTACCTCATTGTTTTGTGTTGCTATTTCTTACGAATCTTTGTATATATTTTATTAATTTTAAATATAACATTAGTTACTAGCAGGATGTACCTATACACTATCAGCATTACTGAACTGGTAAAAAGTAAAGTAAAATATAATATAAATAGCTCACTAAGGTTACATATTCTCAGTCACATTGCAGTCATTTTCAGGTACTCTTAATATAAAAACACACTAACTGAACTTTCAGAATATGAAAGACACTGCATATCAGTGTCATTAGTACCTGCTTTTACCGAGCATATTTTAACATGTTATTGCACTTAGTTGTTCTTAGCTGAGCAGTTTATTTGAATCTCACATCTACAACATTATTACATTGATCTGGTTCCTAATTACACGTATGTTATTGCTTTTTCATGAACTTGCCTCCCTTATGACATGCTTGGGAAATCGATTTCCCTAAGTTAAGACCCGTTACTCATCCTAGTCGTAAGTTTCTAATAATTTTATTATTGTTACTACTTACTAATACTATTATTATTACTGTTGTTATAGTAATACAGCCATACTTCCCTGTATACTCGATTAATGATTTAGTACAGCTTCAATATAATTTATACGGGTGTTTATTAAAAATTTAAATATTTACAAGCCCATCTTAAAACAAATTTGTCAATTGTAACCTAATGTGTTAAAACAATAAATTGTTATTGATTGACTTTATAAATGGTAACTACAATTTTCAAATCATTGAGCCTTGGATTTAAAGTGCTTATGAATTGTGAGTGGCCATTGTAAGATAGTATGTAATCTCAAACGAGACAGTTGTAGAATTTAATGTCTACCGGAATGTTGTCATAAAAACTCAATTTTTTATTCATAAAATGTACGTCTTGCATACACAGATATATATTCTGCTTCTCCTTATTTTACCGCTTTTTATTGTTTCCGTTTGATTACTGTTCCCTGTATTTTCACATGTATACATTATACCTACGTACCCATGCCCGAGGCGGAACTTGAACCTGTGACTTTCTACGTGCGGACGCTAGATAATGCATATACTAGCGACCACGGCTACGAGAGCCGGCAATTGTTTAGCCGTGCACATACTGCAAGGTTATGGTTCAAATCTCGGCAATAAGTAAATTGAATTTATCAGTTCTGACCGTATATTTCACAGCTTGCTTGCATATTAGAACAGTCAATTAAGTGTAACCTCACAAATGGTAGCTAAATTATTCTTATGTTGGCAATACTTGAGCTACTACGATTTTGCTCACACAGAAATAGATAATCCTGCAAGCTTTTCTAATTCAGTTATACAAACTTCAATAATGATTTGTGTGAAATTGAGTGCAGTGATTTTTGTCTTGTGTCGTAAGGTTATTCGTACTAAGTTTGGTCAAAATCGGTGTAGAAGCCTATAGCGAACAAGCTTGCACAGCCGCGCTGCTTCCACCCCCCTCCCTACACACACACACACACACACACACACACACACACACACACACACACACACTGATTACACAAATATGGTTGTAAATCTACGAAATCGGAGTTTTAAATCTATGTCGTAAACATCTCCAAAACTGAACCCTAAAGTAAAGCATATTTCGTTTTAAAATATCAATATTATAAAGCCTTGGAACTTTTCTTGGGAGAGGGGTGTTATGCTTTAGAAATGAGGTGCTTAGAACCATACGAGTCTAAAGCACAATATCGTAGATTTTGAAATTTTAGCATGTATGCATGCTCCTGACATTTCCCAACCTTGTAGTCAACCAGCTGTAACTGTGTTTTAGGCCCTCTTTGTTTTAATGAAATATTCATAAGAAGCTGACTCGTCAGTTTTTCTGGTATTCAATTACATAAGGACCTAAAGCACAAAGTATCACTTAGTTGCTATGCGCTGTTCAAATTTTATCTACTCTTTTTTTATAATTTACGTCCGCCCCATATCGGATGGTGAATGAATTGGGTCAAATGATGCTCAAATGAGTCCAGGGTCGATGGAGCTTAGAGTTACCTGACATTCGTCTTGAAGGATAAGGGAAAATCCCGGAAAAACCTTATCTAGGTAACTCACCCTGACCGAGATTCGAACTCGGGACCTCTTGAATGTAAGGCAGACATGCTACCATCTACGCTACCGAGGCGGGTTTATCTACTCTTGCCGAAATAATTTGTTCTTTATATCGTGTTCGTAAATAGCACTTCGAAATGGAAATTTCTTGCATAGAACTTTTTATTTCAACTGACATCTATTTTTCTCAAAAGTATGTTTCTGTTCTTTGGGCCCTTATGATTCTCAGCGCCTTAAGTGTTTTCTTTGTGTTTTCTAGTGATGATATGCAAAGTATTGTATAGAAAGAGTTAATCATTCAGTTTTTGTTACACACATTTGTTTTCCAAGAAAGTTTTCGCGTACTTTTGAAAGTTGGAGGATAGTGCATTTCTTCATAATTGGAAAATTTTGAAAATTTTGAATTTAAAGCATTGTGAGAGAGGAGAGGCATATGGAAACAGTTACAAATACACTTCAGATTAAACCCTGTCAACTAATATTGGCAGCTACACGACATACTGTTATTTTGCATTTTTGCCGGGAGCTGGCTGTCGAGGAAAGTTGGGAACAGACCAAATGATCATAATTGACTGCCCGTTGCACATGTTGTGCTCTGTCTCCCGACGTTTAACGTTTTATTTCCCCTTTATGCTCTGCCGCATAATTCTCAGCTCGAAATTCCTGCAGGACCATCTTTCTTCTCTGCTAGACACCCAATTCCATGACCGTAAAGAGTCTGTCATTAGGGTAATTACTTGTGTTCATGGGAACTTAATATGTTTATCTCAATTTTTACCGCAGCTTTTCAATTGTTACGTTATTTAAATTAAAATAAATAAAATAAATGTAAAAATAACAAATAAAAGAACAGGAAAGAAGAATTAAATTTATGTGTGCAGTGTAACTCTTTAAATTCATCTCAACATGTTATTTTTGATTGCAATATATGAACTAGTAGAAGACGGTCGAAGGAAACTTCCAGGAAAATGCTTATGGAACAACTTATGGGAACCACAGGATTATGCACAATAACAACATATATCTCTGGTAGTATCCGCTAAGCCGTTAGAGGAATATAATGTGACCCGCAACAAAGGAATTCAAGAAACAAATATAGGAATATTGCAACCTACGAGAAAGGATTATTATTTAAAACAGTGATCAGCAGCAGCGTGTACCCTCGTGCTGCCGTCTCTTACCCGCATGCACGCTAGTGCACTCGGTACTGTTGACGAGTAAGCAGTGGTGTCATACAACTCCTTAGTCACCTTCAGAGACAATCGAAGCATACAATGTTCACATGTATTTAAATAAGTAAGTATATTTTATGTAATTACATACCACTATTTCAGCCGTTCTTTAGGAAATTAATAGGCTAACATAAATATATAATATACTCTAGGACTGTCGTATTAATACTGCGCATAGAACAACTAAATTGTGATTAATAATAATAATAATAATAATAATAATAATAATAATAATAATAATAATAATAATAATAATAATAATAATAATAATAATAATAATAATAATAATAATAATAATAATAATAATAATAATAATAATAATAATAATAATAATAATAATAATAATAATAATAATAATAATAATAATAATAATAATAATAATAATAATAATAATAATAATAATAATAATAATAATAATAATAATAATAATAATAATAATAATAATAATAATAATAATAATAATAATAATAATAATAATAATAATAATAATAATAATAATAATAATAATAATAATAATAATAATAATAATAATAATAATAATAATAATAATAATAATAATCATCATCATCATCATCATCATCAAAACAGACAGTACAATACTCACAACAATATCCGTACTGTAATTGTCTGCTGGTGTCCTGTAGCTACTCCAGCATTGTGATTCGTTTATCACCTTCTAATTTGTCGTAATCACCAGCATGACAAGTGTCATAGTGGCGCTGGAGATTATATTTTCGTATCACATTCAGAACCTTATTAAATATTTAACATCAGGCAACATTATCAGATAGTGTAAAAAAGTTATGCTTGCTCCTATGAAGGGTTAAATAACGTAGGGGTAGAAGATCTTCGTGAACATGTAGCCATCTTGTATACAACGTCCATAACTAACGAGCCTATACTGATCACCCCACAAGCTAAGAGGTTGCCTCTCCTCACCTTCCCCTCCCGCATTCGCTGATGCACTGCTTACCCAATACCCGTTTTAGCGTATCGTGAAGACCACTGATGTAAGAGATCGTGAGAAGGAAACATTAAAATGAGGAGAAAGTGAAGAGATAGATTACTAGACTTGAGAAGACAAAATTCAAAACTAACAACCGCTAAATAGAGGATGCCAGTTAAGGACATTGGAAGGAAGATTAAAGTTAAAGTTAATGTGAGGATCTACTCCCATTAGTCCAAGCGCCGTAGGACCTGAACCCGGGCCTCTCGGGTCTATTTACCATAGGACAGTACCTATTTTATAAACTGCCCCCCCCCGCCTGCACACGACAGACAGGACGGAAGTGGATACGCCACTTACGCGCCGGTCCTTAATGAACCAGCTACCAATAAGCCTTGGTAGGACCGTCGGTGTCTAGCTCACCAGCTACTAGCTCTGCAGGCTAGTTCCCGGGACTTATGAGGCAACCCTCTACCCCCTCCGGGCGGCCGATGGCCTGGCCAGAGGTACCCAATTGTCCGTGGGTGACGGGAACACACTGCCCCCTCGAGTCCAACCCAATCCGCACAGCTCCCATTCGGATTGGGTTGGACTCGAGGGGGCAGTGTGTTCCCGTCAACCACGGGTAATTGGGTACCTCTGGCCAGGCCATCGGCCGCCCGGAGGGGGTCTGAAAGAAGGAGAGTAAGACCACAGAGAGAGCCCCAGGAGAGCCATAGGAGCAATGTGAAAAGAATCAGAGCGGCCAGAGAAAAATGTTCATGTAGAAGAGAAAAGATGATAACCGGGACACCTGGAAACCACGAACCAGCTCCATGTACTGATGCCATCCCCTTTAGGAGATGGATACCAGTTGCAGAGGAGGAGATTTAAAATGGTAGGATACGTAGTTTGTTATAGTACAGAAGTTAAATGTTAGATTGGTTTTGCACTGCAACGTTAAATAATGTCATTGTAAACGCAATTTTAAACTGTGGTAGGAACGTAGATTTGAATTATGTTACTAAGTAGAAAGAAAGTAGAAAATACTACTTTTAGATCGATTAGATGAGTAGAGTTGTAAGGCCACTGGAACCCAGTAACCTGAAGACTTAGTTGATTAATTATAGTACAGGTGTATTATATCTAAAAATTGTAAAGTATTTTTCTGTAATTTGATTTGAAAATTCAATAAAGTTAAAAATTAAGTTTGCATAATAAGTCCTTATATAGATTTCAAAAACCGGGCTATTGAATATTCAGATGATACTTTTTATTTTGTTACTATATTTGTCATGTACCAAGCGAGATGGCGCATTCTAGCTTGGGTGCTTCGTAATTTCCCCTTGTCACTAGGCAAATGCTGGGGTGTTTACCTCATACCAGGATTCCATAACATCTTTCTATTCGCTTGAAGAATATCTAAATGGAGAGTAATAATTATTGTTTCAGAAAGGTGTGTAAATTAAAATGTTACTATGCAAATATCATATGTAAAATAACTTCACAGAAATATATTAATATGCAATGTTATATAATTGTGTAATATTGTATGTATATATTTTTAATATGTGATGTCAATTTTACTGATGTATTCAACAAACATGTATTGTGTTATAAAAGGATGAAAATAAATACCAATAAATACAAATTCGTGTTTTTATCTCTCCAGTGTGTGAGGTCACCGGATCCAAAGTGTTGGAGTCCTGGTGCCACAATGAAGAACTGTCAGCAGTTGTTAGGGACTTCGGCGCGTCTCTGTGCCCTGTCTGAGTATCTGCTACTTCCTTCCCGCTCTCCTGGATCATGTGAGCCTCAATATATCTGTGTGTAGATTGTAGTGAGTGAAGTGTAACTCTCCGTTGTGTACCTTTTGTTTATTATAATTTTCTTCTACCATTATAAAGGACAAAGTATCTACCACAATACATTAAAAAACACACACACATACGATATAGAAATGTCACTAGAAATGCAGCTTTCAAAACTAAATCTCATCAAGCAATTATGAAGAATACCTCCAGGTATTCAAAAGAACGAGCTTTGGATTACAAGTGAGTAATGTCAAGCACCGAATGTATCGCTATCTTTGTACCACAGACCCAAACCTTTGCTTGTTTCGTGATTTTCTCAAATCTGAAGACAAATTCCAGGATGAATGAAATACCATCACGGTTTCTTCTGCCCTTATTTCATTTCTATTCATATTTTTGAGTTCTACGGCTTGGACGGTGGTGACACATGAAGAGGATGTCTTAATGGGAAGCTCAGCCATAAAACGTTAGGGACCCCGCTAGATCGACCTTCTTTTAACTCTCACCTAACCCCTTCCTTCCGGAGGCAATAGGTTTAAACTTGGCTATGGAGCCGAAATCCTCCTGTGTTTCTTAAATATGATATACATTTTTACTGTTATATACTTTATTGTGTTGTCATTTTTCACTGTGACAATTTATTCTCAAAACTTGATTATTAGGTAACTCTTATAATTTGTGGTGAATTTTTTTGTATGTGTGTGAAATATTTACATAACACTCTATGTATAAAACCGCTAAATTTATACGTTTATTCTGTGTCACACAGGTGTGACTCATACAAATAAGCAAATAAATTATGAAGCGCAGTGGTTGATTCATAAAGTATTGAAGCTAACGATATTGAAACGTACCACATGATACCACACTACCTAAAGGGGCATAACGCCATATATTTTTTTGGATTAACTAGCGAGAGGTTTAAAACTAATTTGAAGAAGATTGGCTGGTTGGTTAAATCATAAAATAATTTTAAGTGAATGTGTGTATGTATGTGTCTAAGAAAAAAAAACAACATAACTAAAAATGTAGACGTGAAATAAACACAAAAGTTAGTACTTAAATTTAGCACCTTCCAAGGACTCAATACGGTAATGCTGAAGGGAACCGCCATCTCAAACTAGATTTTATGTGGACTATTTTTCTATGTTCTGGTATTATCTATAAACTTAACCAGTTTAATTAGGGAAGGATAGGACAGAATCGCACGAGGATATTCCGCAATGAGACCAGTCTTCATCTATTGTACCTATGCCCCAAGTGGGACATCCCCGGGAGGAAGGATGAGGCCAGAGGAGACTGAAGGTGGCCGACCCTAGGAATCAAGACAATGCAGAGGGCAGGAACCCTACACGTTACCAGTTGTAAACTCCCCGGCAGACCAGCATAACTGGTGTCCCACCCATCGTGGTCCTCAAATGGTCCGCTAGGCTGTCTCGGAACTCGGAGCCCGTCCTACCGGAGGAGGAAGTGTTTGCCAGCATCATGCGCCATGCGCCATTACCGCCGACACTTCTACCCTGAAAGTGATCACCACATAAGAGATGATGCTGAATTTTCTGTAAATGTTCTGTGAATCGTAATATTCCGTACTGCAACATAAATGCTAAATTGACGAAAATCAAACTACATGACTCTATTAGAGACTCTCCCTCTATTATAGATCTCGTTCAGAAACGAATCTCCGTTTACAGAGTTTTAGAATAGATAAAACAAAAAAGTTCTGAATCTGCGTGACTGTGTGTCTGAGAACAGCATAACTCCGAAGCGGTCGGCTGAATGCCAAACTTGGAATTTAAGATCAGTTTTATCAACGATGTGACACAAAGATTTATAAAGAAATTTTTCACCCAAACTATCCATTGCATAGAAAAGTTTTCGAATATTTATATTTCCTCAAAAAATGGCTTTAACAAACGCGATTAAAATACAAGTTTATGAAACTTTCATGACAAATAAAATGTAATTTTTCATGTTTTTGGCAATAGCTTCTGATACCCTCTTTGTTCTATATCACTTTTGTATAAACAATAAACCTAAAATATGAACAAAGTCTTATTTCACAAGAAAATGTATATCTCGTTAAGGCACATAATTTACGCCACATAAGTTTGTTTGTGAGATAGTTCCTATTGTTTTAAATTTGCAATTTTGTAGTTAAAGCAAAAGTGCAGCAATTTATCCTTTGTCTCCTCCTGCACACACAAACAAAGTTGTATTTAAAAGCCATCACACAGCGACCAGCTCTTAAAACAACTGAATGTTTCTAAATCCTAATCGCTACGAGGAGATTAACAAAATAATTTCTACAAACTCTATATCGATTGACATGAAGTGTATAGGAACGAGAAAAGAAAGTAATAACATTCTCAGTCCTTCTCTTTCTAACGCAGGAGCGGTTCATAAGCAGCATTTGAAATTTTTCCGCAGAATTGTGCGAAGATACAGTATTTATCTTTTGTATGAATATTATAAATAAATATCCGAGTTTGTTATTGACAGGGAAAATCATGTATGTAGATCATATCCCAACTTTTTTACTCCTTTTAACATGGAAACAAATACATTTCAATAATTGGAACACGTACTTATAAAACAGAATAATCTAAATAAAGTTTATCAGTTATTGTTTATATTCTCATGAACGTTTGGAGTCAAATGTGATACTTACAGATGGTTCGAACGAAGAATGTCGTTAAGCTGAACATCTAACGGTTAAAGTGAAAGAAATTCATTCATTCGTTCCCTTCCTTCCTTCGGTTCCTTTTCACGTTGCATTTTGGTTAGTAATTAGGCATTTCTGAAATGAAGATAACTCTTAGAAAACATTCAAGAAAATAATTGCGATGATTTGGGCTGGATCAAAGAAAAGAGTACGAGGTTAGCAAAGAATATCCTTAATTGGAATCCTTTGAGAAGAAAGAAAGAAAAATCGAAACGATCATAGCAGGATAGTACATAAGAGTCCATTGTAAGAGCGAAGTCTACAAGAGGATGTACATCTTGGTTATTAGGAATCTGAAGCTCGATATCAGAAAAGGATGGGAGTGGTATAAAATTCAAATGCTTTTAGCAGTAATTGAGAAAGATACTGTTCCGGAAAGAAACAGATGCAACTACTTATGCAACTGAAGGGTTTAGCAAAGGACTAGGTGAAATGAAACATTTAATGGGACTTCTACTTTTTGAGCAGAAGGTTCTTGTTTAAAATATAACATTCTTTGTTCAGTTTTCCGTGTCAGTTCGCAGTATGAGAATGACTTAGTTCCGTCTTTATTGTAACTTCAGTTTTATAGTGTGACATTCCGTTTTCCTGACGTTTCTTGTGAGATGAATCACGCGCGAAGCAGTCTCTTCTTCCATTTACCTCATTCATTGGATTGTCGAACACAAGACCGCTCTAATCGCTCTAACAATTTGTGATAATTCTCTTCCCACCTCAGCTGGAGAGCGCAATTAGAAACTAAAAATTTATGTCGCATCAGCAAAGTGGAATCTTGGTTCATTCCCGAGTAACTGACTCCCACAAAAGCATCACTTAACTTATTACCTTGTTTATAATGTTTAACGCCCGCTTTTTACCACATGCGGCACCGTGACACCGATGATACGTGAAATAAAGACCGAGCACCAGTAGAATGAGGTGGCGGGAGAAACCGGAGATCCCGGAGAAAACCCGTTTTAATTCCGTGTTGTCCACCTCAAATCTCACTTTGGGGTCGCTTTGGTGAGAACCGAGTGGTATAACCGCTCGGCCACGGCGGGGCCTGATTTATTGCTTAATGTTTTCTGCACAATCCTAACTGCACCGCGAAAGGAACAACAAATTTACGATAGACTTGTGAGGTTCTTTGAAAACGTTTACCACTATTAACATGCACTAAATAGAAATGTAAGAGTTTTCAAATGCGGTTTACAGAAGGCAAATAATAACAATTTAATGTGCGTACTCGCATGATATCTAATCTTACATGATATCTATTCTTACAAACGTTTATTGTTTTATCTAAATGTTAACTGAGACAGACATTTTTTATTACATAATTTTTAAATGTTTTTCCTACGCATGGCCAGAAGAAAACAAATAACGACTTTTCAATTAAGAATACTGTATTGCAAAACCGAAATTAATAACACGAAATATCTCGTAAATGGTTAACTTCAAAAAATGTATTTTCATAAATTGTGTTATTAACGAGATTTACATTATTTTGTGAATAAAGGCCTTCTCTTTCTCTCTCTCCCTCTCTATCTTATGGTATAACAGTTCTGCAAAGTTACTGGGAATGAAGAGACCTTCGAAACTTTCAAAGCATTTTCCATGTTAACGTTAATATGAGGTGACAAACTTTTGAGGCATTCTGGAAGATTCTGAACTAAAACACCAAGTTTTTACTAAACCGACTTTCGTGTTTGGGTTTTGATGTTCACAAAAATGCTTTTGTGGGATTCAGCTAGTCTCTAAACATATATTTACGGTTTTTCAGTTTATTTTCCTTTACACAGATATGAATATAGAAGACTGAATCACAACATTCCACTATTCCGATATAGAAACTCCAGTACAATATGTACAGTTTGGAAAAGTCTTAGGTTTCAAACACAAGTATGTCTGCTTAGGAGTTGAGAGGCGGCAATTATATGTGGTCAGTGATGTAAACCTTGCTGACAAATGAAGTTAACTAACTCTCATAATCCCTTTGCTTTATGACGTCACTGGGGCGCTAATAATTGTGCACAAAGAGGAAAGTTAATTGCGGTACTTAGTTGTGTTGCTCTTTTTCTATGTACTTAATTAGTGTTATGCAACAAAGCAAGCTTTTTAAATTGAATGTTATTTAATCTAACAAATCCTAGTACGTACAGGAAGTGTTACATTCAACCCAAAAAGTATATCTCTTCTGGCGGAACAGCCCGAGGTGAGTTAACAAAAAAGAAAGATGTTCATGTGTGTGCGCAACCTGCCATATGCAGATTTTCAAATAAACCCTCCCACCTCAAACTAGTCTTTACAAGGAAAACTTTCTTAAATGTAGAATTTTCTCAAACTGACACTAAGAACTTGTATTAAAATAAACTGTATGTATAACAAATTTCCTTACACAACATGAAGTTTTTAGCAATAGTCTGTGAAGCACTATTTATTCGGTAGAGATTTCATATAATTTTGTATAATTAATAAACAATATGAAATAAAAAAACTTACTGCACAAAAATGTATATCTCCTTAAAACACAAAATTTACTTAAATAACTTGTTTTGCGGTATCAGCCCTTCCAGAAGTTTCGTATAATTGGTTTGAATGTTTCAATGTTTTGTCATTTTAAGTGCTGGCACTATTCAGTTTCTTCTCGCTAAGTGATGGAAAGAATGCGGAGTTTCGTGTCATAACTTAGCTACAGCATTAGCCAGGATTAGGAATACTACGGTGGGAATTCGGCTCCGAAACCTGTGGTTTATTGTACCTCAGCTCCAACTGGAGGAAGGATGAGGCGAGAGGAGATAGAGGGCCGGTCCAAGGAGTCACGACAGCGCCGTGACACCCGCCGACACTTCTAAAGAGAGCACCAGATGAGGGATGATATGAAACGATAATGAAGGTGAAAGGAGAGACAGGATATTCGGGGTATGTAAATAACCTACGCATCATTCGCCTAGCAACCCGGGAAAACCCCAGAAAAACCATGGGTCAGGTAGGTCAGCCATGGGAATCGAACCCGGGCCTCCCGAATGCGGGCTACAGAAGCCTCCTGGTAACTTTAGCTAACTACAGGTAGCTACTTTCCTCTAATCTCTCGTGTGATCGAAATTTTTAATGAAGCTTTTTCTGCAAATGAACATAAAAGTTTGCGAGAGTAGTATGAAGAACCTGTATAAATATAAATGTTAGCCCTTACAAAATTCCATAAGAACCTCCATCCTCTCTTCGTGAAAATTACGATAACATAATTGGTCTTGACATATACTTAAGTTAAAAGTGACTCGAGTGATTCAATAACATCTCTGGTAAGCTGCTGTGGGGGTGAACTAAGATATCATAAAACTGTGACTCTTAAAGTGTTATATCTTTAAATTTCCGACGTATCAATAACTTAAGGGTTTAAAATAACTATTTACGTAATAAAATAAGAAACATAACTTTCCGTGAGTCGTTGAAATGTTAAACGGAAGGGTTGCCTTCAGCTACGCCAAGGGCCCAAGTTAGTCGGAAGTCGGTTCCGGGAAGTCAGAACGGTGAATGAGATAAACCGCACACTAGCCCAGCGTAAACATGAAAAGTGGTATCGATAGGGAACTAAGTCAATCTCGATGTTTCGTGGTCTAGAACGCTCTGGTACTGCTTGGAAATTTCAAACGGCCAAATAAGTAAATGTTCTTGCAACTTGAGTCAGTCTCGTGAAGAAATCCAGTATGTAAAACCCAAGCGCGGTCTTTTACCAATAATAGATCTCACAATAAGACTGCATGACACTAATCAAAACGTGAGTTTTAAGGCATACGCTCTTTTATCAATTCAAGTCCTGCCTACATCATGATTACCTCATCAGCGTTCTAAATCTTACGCTGTAAGAACTTAAGTTTCTATTTCGTATTTGAAATGCAAGCTCTGCCTCATTATTCGCTAAATTCTAAGAATGTTGTTTCCCAATCTAAGTCTAAGGTCTTTTAAGTCGTCTGTTTCTAGAAGAAATTCAAACTTCTTTGCCTGCTACAATGGATTTCTTATTGGTTGATCTCACTGGAATGACGAATCGATTTAGCTACAATAACTTCCATCCAGTTTCCCAATCCTGAATATATATCTTTCCTTGCTGATAACTCACTATTCCCTCACAAAATTATGAATGTTTTGTACATTGTACATCGATTTTAACACTTGAAATTATTAATTGTAATTATTCATGTCTCCCTATAATGTTTATAAAATTATTCATATTAATTGCCAGTATTCGCATATCAAATTATTTGTTGTAACCAGTTTATCTACATAAATATTATTCGTGAAAACTTCTTATGAATCCTTAGTGATTAATGTATTTATGAAGTGGATTAACAAATATTTTGGTAGCTTCATACTTTTTTTAAAAGAAAGAAGAGTTACAAACAACTAAAGACTGTCACATATCTGTCAAATGCAAATGAATTCTGTTTAGTATCCATTCAATTGAAATCCTTTCTGAAAGTATCATTCAAAATCTCAATACACACGTAATATTCAGTACAGTCTCTGATACTTACAAATCTTGCACTAAACTGCAATCCTCTTAAAATTATTCCTATAATTTTATCAAATCACATATTTCTCGATCCAATATTTGTCTAATAAAAGCTCAATTCAAAGCATGAGGCAAAGTCAAAGTGTTGTGTCAGTAGTCCTATTTTGGGAGGCACTTAGGATTTTAATCAATATGTTTTAAGTCAGATTCTTTATATTAACATGTTTAAACTAAAAGTTTATAAATTTTAAGTTTTAAGATTGTAAAGGTCTTAAAACTTGAAAATTCTGATTAGTTCTTTCTTTGGAAAAAGTTATGGATTCCGTATTTTTAAACGACTTAAGAACCAAATTGCTACACATTGAGTGAGTGAGTGAGTGAGTGAGTGAGTGAGTGAGTGAGTAAGTGAGTGAGTGAGTGAGTGTGTAGGGCCCGTCGACAACAAGGTCATTTGGGCCCGACTACACATTGAAACTTTGTTAGCCTTTCCTTCCTTCCTTTATAGCTATTTGTTCTAGTTTATATGGATTTAACAGAATACGAAATATTATGCTACGAATATTCCTTAAGGCTAGTATAAAAATTATGCATTTGTTTTCCATCTAATAAGAAAAGAAACAAACAAAAACAGACGAGGATTAACTACAGCAAAAGACAACGCTACTTTCTTAAGTGAACAGACATT
>CM060952.1:106160066-106277566 GCA_030765055.1 Mantis religiosa
GTGTGTGTGTGTGTGTGTGTGTGTGTGTGTGTGTGTGTGTGTGTGTGTGTGTGTGTGTGTGTGTGTGTGTGTGTGTGTGTGTGTGTGTGTGTGTGTGTGTGTGTGTGTGTGTGTGTGTGTGTGTGTGTGTGTGTGTGTGTGTGTGTGTGTGTGTGTGTGTGTGTGTGTGTGTGTGTGTGTGTGTGTGTGTGTGTGTGTGTGTGTGTGTGTGTGTGTGTGTGTGTGTGTGTGTGTGTGTGTGTGTGTGTGTGTGTGTGTGTGTGTGTGTGTGTGTGTGTGTGTGTGTGTGTGTGTGTGTGTGTGTGTGTGTGTGTGTGTGTGTGTGTGTGTGTGTGTGTGTGTGTGTGTGTGTGTGTGTGTGTGTGTGTGTGTGTGTGTGTGTGTGTGTGTGTGTGTGTGTGTGTGTGTGTGTGTGTGTGTGTGTGTGTGTGTGTGTGTGTGTGTGTGTGTGTGTGTGTGTGTGTGTGTGTGTGTGTGTGTGTGTGTGTGTGTGTGTGTGTGTGTGTGTGTGTGTGTGTGTGTGTGTGTGTGTGTGTGTGTGTGTGTGTGTGTGTGTGTGTGTGTGTGTGTGTGTGTGTGTGTGTGTGTGTGTGTGTGTGTGTGTGTGTGTGTGTGTGTGTGTGTGTGTGTGTGTGTGTGTGTGTGTGTGTGTGTGTGTGTGTGTGTGTGTGTGTGTGTGTGTGTGTGTGTGTGTGTGTGTGTGTGTGTGTGTGTGTGTGTGTGTGTGTGTGTGTGTGTGTGTGTGTGTGTGTGTGTGTGTGTGTGTGTGTGTGTGTGTGTGTGTGTGTGTGTGTGTGTGTGTGTGTGTGTGTGTGTGTGTGTGTGTGTGTGTGTGTGTGTGTGTGTGTGTGTGTGTGTGTGTGTGTGTGTGTGTGTGTGTGTGTGTGTGTGTGTGTGTGTGTGTGTGTGTGTGTGTGTGTGTGTGTGTGTGTGTGTGTGTGTGTGTGTGTGTGTGTGTGTGTGTGTGTGTGTGTGTGTGTGTGTGTGTACATCGCTTAGTTATGTACTAGGAACTCATTCCAACTCAAACGTGATTGCGGATTTTCAAGGGATGTTTGTTGCAACATAAATAAACCGCGGGTTTCATTTAAACACCTTTCGAGTCTTGTAAACAAAATGTGGGTTGGGTGATGCCTGTTGTTAATAAGCCCCTCTCGCATTCCTTTGGACTTCTCTATAGATAACTACTTTCCCAGACAGCATTCTACTCATTCCCATTTGACGACAGTCACACAAATTCATACCTACTGTAAAGTACGAAACTAATAAACAGAATAATAGCGTAAACACAATGTTGGCAAACCGTCATAATGTGAAATATTGTTTTTGGTTAAATGTTAATGAACTATATAAGTATAACTTATCATTCCTCATTGAATTGTTTGTCAGTGTAAAATCCTGAACAAGATTTTATTTCAAAACAACTTTACAAAAGTATACTTTGATTTCACACGAACGTCATCTTATCGGGATCCCTGATTTCAAAAAAGGACATTTTTGGAAAGGAAGTCTGCGAACATTACAACTCAAAAAGGAACATTAAGTCAGATATAATAAAGTGCTTGGCATTTAATTTAGGCATCCTCCGAAAATGTGTCATGAATATTTTGAAGAAAACCTCTCACCCCAGACTTATCTTTACATGAGAAATATTCCATATTTTTTCTTTTCTAAAAAGTGAATCTTAACGGGAAGGTAGAGTCAGACTGAAAAATTCAAAGCCATAGCCGGGATTTGAACCACGGATCTTCTGGTTGCCGTCCAGCCGCTCTAACCCTTGAGCTACTATGGCCAACGTGACGACATGTTAAATTCTCCAACTGACTCGTGAAGATCCATGGTTCAAATCCCTGCTATGGCATTGAATTTTTCAGTCTGACTCTAACTTTCCATACTTTAGCCTATACACGGCCAGTGTGAAAGAACAATTACTTTCCAATAATTATAACTATAAAGCCTTGGCCTTTACTTACATGTTGCAAGTCGCCATTAAGGTAGTTGTCTCATATGTTTATGAGAACTTCTAACTGGTTTACCGGGAAAAACACCAGTCAGTTGGAGAATTTAATGTCATGTCGGCATGTTGGCCAAAGTAGCTCAAATGGTTTAGAGCGGCTGGACGGAAACCAGAAGATCCGTGCTTCAAATTCCGGCTATGACAAGGAAATTTTCAGTCTGGCTCTACCCTTTCATAATGCTTCCTACACACGGCTAGTGTGAAAGAACATTTAATTTCCAATGAATCTTAACG
The DNA here is from genome assembly GCA_030765055.1 of Mantis religiosa. Classification (NCBI taxonomy): domain Eukaryota; kingdom Metazoa; phylum Arthropoda; class Insecta; order Mantodea; family Mantidae; genus Mantis; species Mantis religiosa. Next base: position 106,162,318 of record CM060952.1, read on the forward strand.
ATTTGTATAAAATACATGTTTAAGATACTTTTGGGACTAATAAAATATTTATCTCATATTATCTGAGAATAGGCTGTGAAGAGATTACAAAAGTGTCTCTAATTGGTTAAGTGTAGTAGAAAGTAGAATCTTACCACAGAAAAAACACAGATTCCATAAGATGGTTCAAAATTGTTAATTTTGTGATTTTTATTCCAAACTCAAATCTATAAATGATTATTCCAACTGCTCCTATCATACTGGAATAATTTTCACGGAGGTAATGTAAATAATTTTAAATGGTTATTGAGAGTAATCTTGCGGACAGTTTTAGGCTTCCTCATCTTGTTTAGCTGCAATTTTTAATAACCAATGATTTCGTGTACAAATGGCCAATTATACCTGAACTTTTTTGGTATAGAGTATTTAAAGTTTTATTTTTATTTTAAAAAAACGTCTTATGTAGCAGGTACTGGCAATTCTTTTCTCAATTTTAAAACCCACTATTTTCAACAAAAATTGAAGCATCTTATTAGAAATTCGAATCTTGATTCTGATGAAGCAAAACTATCAGCTGTAAATATATCTATTGGTAAACATGCCTTGAAAAGTTCAGCCAATTACCTTAAATAGTTTCCTAGACCATGGGTAACCAATTAACATTGGAAAGATAGGGTATTTGGGCTTCCCTTAGTTCGCACCATGTGTGTCAAATAAACTTTGTTAAGGTATCAACATTTCTGAGATATTATTTATAATTAATTTGAATTTTCAAGTAGTTAAAACATTCTCTAATAGTTAGTCGTACTTTTACCCCACCCCCACGGCAAAGTGAACAAAATTTTAAAATTTTCACACAGCGATGGATATGACTGTTAAACTTACTCCATTTCCATTTACATGTTACAAAAGTGTAATAAAACAATTTCTGAAATGTTTATCAGGACTAAAATAATGAGCTCTTGTACAATTAGTACTCGTAGAAGAGTATGAAGGGAAAACAGTACGAATGTAAAAGCATCTACCGATGACTCGTAGTGTCAAAGAGAGTAAATGATGCATCAGAGCAGCTGAAACAAAATCTTGAGCAGATTGACATTATAACCGTTGATTGATGATGGCAAGCTGAACACTTGCGACAGTATATGCGTTACAGTGCGCCCAATTGTTGCGACAGTGCCATCTTCCCTATTTTCGTTACCAAGCGAACACTACAACACCGTAGCCAAATCTAATATTACTGCATAACTCTTCTGGTGCCGGGTTACCACGGAAGGTCCCCTTGGTAACAGTATTTCATGCAAGATGTCATATTTAAGTGTTTTATAAAGGTTTATAGTTATGTACATTAGGAGTTGCAGCAGCACCATTTGTCACTGGCAGGATCAGCCTGCAACAGTCGCACGTGTTTTGTTCCCAGTTTGCCAAGCCTCCTCCCCGCCCCCTTCTTAGCGCCGCCGTCATCATCTTTTTCGAGAATCCGGAGATGAATTCCTGGGGAGGCGGCACGGTCGATCGGTTAGGGGAGGGAGAGAGAGAAAAAAAGAACATCAGCAGCTCTATACACGACCCTAGCAATGAGCTAAGCCCATTAGTGACGTTTCGCTGCACCCGGTCTGGGCTGTAAGGGGGATGAGTGGGTAAGGTAGTTTATTTATCCATACGTTCTCCGTTTTAATCGGATCTGAAGGAATTGCAAGATGGCTGAAAGGGAGCATGCAAATGTTGACTAATGACTCCACTTCGGCACGTTCGCAGGTGCAGCTATAACAGATTTAATTTCGTGATACAGACATTTTCAATCCTTAAAGGAATACGCTGCCCTAGAATGAAGAAAAGGCTCTTTGTACCAAAAGTTAATCAAGTCTTCAAGGAAAGAGGAAGGTACTAAGAAAACATCTAGTGATAACAGTAGCACTACTTCATGATAGAAGTAGTCCGTTTAACATTTCAGTGACTAGCGACAACTAATGCTCTTGTTTGTTATAACAGAAGCAGTTCTCATAAACAGTATAGTTAACGATATTTCAGAAGTTTACCTTATAGTGCTACTATTCGGAAATAGTTTAATTCTAATAATTGGTGGCTCGCTTCAAATAGCTAATTTTTAGCCTTCGTTAAATGCATCAGCCATTTGACTAGTGCTGTTTGTTCACACACTCACACACACAAACACATACCATGAGGGAAAAATGGCATAGTTCACCAGTGTAGCAGTCGGTAGCGGCTTTATCAACAACAGACATCAGGAAAAGTCACATGGAAGAAACGTTAAACGTAACGTAACCCATGGCGTAATAGCTCAAAGTGGGCCTCAGCCTCCCTACCTGACTGCCGGCCTCACGCCCACACACCAAGGTAGAGGTGAGCGATCATCCAACCGATACGGGGAGGAGAAATGGTCAGCATCTCGGCTCCCCCAGCCGAAAAGTTGGCTTTCTAGGCCAGGGTTCACTAACTAGTCTAGCTCCTAAATTTGATGCTGAGTGGGCATGTTCCTATACTCGGGACTTAAAATCCGCACCTCCCCCTATCTCGGCTTTTCCGGGCGCAGAGAACCAAAGCACATCGCTCAGCCCACTACACCACAGCGCAGGACGAAGAAACGTTAGCACACTTTTATTAACAGCTACAAAATACAAGAAATACAATCACTCACATTGTTCCATATGTAAATATATAGCTAGAACTGCCTATTGAAGGTACAAGTTATCATCTACAAGTTCATTCCTTATCACTAGAGCCCGGATTTTGTATACTAGCAATTTAAGAAATATATACACAAATATATAACAAAATATTGTGAAATATATAACTAAATATGTAAGAAAGCACTTATATGTAAAATCAGAAACGTTATTTCTTTGCTATAAAAAGAAGTCCACATAGTCAAATCTCTAAGTTAATTTTTAATCAATTCACTTCTGCTAAAAGTATAATACTGAAGTACAAGTGTCAATCATTCAAGCATTTAAGTCATATTGAATCATTATCCACAGTTAACTATAATATACTTTTTCAAATGTTCGGGTGTCATGCACAGTCTTCTGTCTGACCATATGTTTTTGTAAATTGAAAAAGATCGCTCAACTTCACAAGAAGTCAACGGTGCATATTTATACTGAGGGATTGTCCTAGGAGGAATATTTTCAGGGGGTTCTACATTTTCACCATTAAATAAGTGAGAAGGAGTAACAAGAGTTGGGTATTCCGGGTTCTTTTTTTAGCACGGACTGCAGTTTAGTGGAAACTACAACTCCTATTTCGCCTGGTACAACCATGACCTTTTGAACTGCATCTTCCATTATTTCCACAGCTTCTTGGAGAAGGATACCAGAAGTTTCCAGTTTCCTGATACTGTCTGGAAGCCAGCTGAAGTGACTTGCGATGTATGAAACTGAACTGAGCACTTTAGAACTGTTGAATGCGGGCAAGGATTCACTCACACACACTGCAGGATCAGAAGAAAATGTATCAATCACTGACTCCACTGCTTCGAAGTCCTTACTGTAGGAAATTACAGCTTCGATCCGTTTTCCATCTTGTTATCACTGGCTCTGGATGCAGAGGTTCATCAGGGAGCTGTTTCTTGTAACGTTGTACACGAAAAGGAAATTTTAAGAAAACCTTCGTTGCTGATATCAGTGCATTTACTTCTGGGAATTCATGTCTGTCTCTGCCACTCATTGCAATGCATGAGCCGTACATGTAACATGCACCCTATTTGGATAAAATACTGTAAGCGATTTCCCCGCTTTTAACATGTAAGGAGGTGCATCTGTGTGCATCAGTAGAACCCTCTCTTCTTTTATGCCATCTAGCCATAGTACGTTAAGTAGATCATTAATGAATCTAGCAATTGTTGAACTATTTGTTACCTCCAAAGATTTACAGTAAATTAAGTAGGGTTTTGATGCAGCTTCAAAGTCCATCATTCCCACTATTAGATTAGCGATGAAACGGCCTGAAGCATCCGTCGTCTCATCAGCAGAAATCCATATAGGTCAGTAGCCCATGTCAAGCCTAATTTTTTCTAATACGTCAACGTAAAAAATATACAAGTAATTCTTCCTGGGAGTGGACTCGTCGGGAATGTTGCTGTTGCAGTATTTGTGTAAGAAATGTTTAAATGCAGGTACCTGAAGTTTGTTCCAGGATATGTTCGCTGCAACCAACGCCATACACATTTCTTTGTAAAATTCACTATTAGATGATCTAGGCTGTTTCTGCAACTATGTAAGTAGTACCTGTTTCTTTTAAGAAACTCGTTTATTTTTAATATACAGATTACTTTGTAGATGTTCAATTTGAGATTTCATTGTACACCCTATACGTGTATCACATGTTTGCTGGAGAACTGTTTTTCCATCAGTTATTAAAGCACTGTCAACATAAATCTACGTTTTTAGCTTTGAAGACAAAATAAATAAAACGGATCGTTATAAATTCCGAAACATTTCACATTTGAGAACAAGGAAGAAAAAAATGTTTAAAACAAGTCATTGTTGTCGGCATCGGACTCGTACAACTTAGCTTTGAATGCAGCAGAAATGTGTAGAATTGACGACACTGAATGATGCGTACTATAATAAAAAATTGCAATGGTTTCTTCTTTATTGCTATGTAACGAAAATTAATGGAATCGACGAAAATTTATAACAGCTCAGAAAAAATACTAAAATATGTAAAATTATGTACTATGGTGTGAAACATGTATTATAGCTCGAAATATGTAAAAATATGTAATTTAAAATGTTGGAATAAGGGTATTTACAGTTTAATTCGTCGACATTTTATCTTTTCTTTATAATTACATACACAGAAACAGAATAAGTAATTACATAAAATCTGAGCTCTACTTATCACCAAAGAGAAGCAAAAAGAGAAGAAATTTTGCCAAAATATGAAACTATGAAGAAACAAATTCCAAAATATAAAATATTTTTAAGCCAAAATATCTTATACTTTCACGATTTGGTTAGGTTCACTTCATTAGTTCTCTCTCTCTCTCTTTCTCTTTTTTAAGAAAATGTCCTGTCCATGCTTAATCCAAATTACAAGACCTCCATTAGGAACACAGGTTCATGAAAATGAAATTCTTCACAAATTATGGTGCTTAGTATTGGATGTGACGTTATGTTACTTTTCTCAACTGTACCTGTCTTAATGCAAAATTTGGTTAGCGTTTTGCGAATAACCTTCACAATAAGCATAAAATATCTGAAAATACCGGCTCATTGGTAATAGATAGTATTTTAAAAGGGAAAATATTGTCAAATTAGAAGATATGAGACGATTTTAATAAAATATGGAGATTTTACCAAAATATTATGAAATATTATTTTTTTAGGTGTATTGATACTTTAGAAGATAGCCCGCCTAGGTAGCCTGGTGGTAGAGTGTCTGCCTCACGTTCAAGAGGTCCCGAGTTCAAATCTCGGTCAGGGTGAGTTACCTGGATAAGGTTTTTTCCGGAGTTTCCCCTTATCCTGAAATAGTAATGTCGGGTAACTCTAAGCTCTATGGATCCTGGGCTCATTTGAGCATCATTTCACCCATTTCATTCATTGTCCGATATGATTGGAGGACGTAAATTACAAACAAACAAAAATTAGAAGATAGCATTATTCAAAATCATCTAAGTTCTTTATTGACCTGTAATAAATTTATCACTGAATTTAAATGGTGCTGTCTATTCTCACATCCATCCACAGTTTATCACTGCAGCAGCCGACAGCATCAAAGGGAAATACTGGAGATGGTATCAAAATGTCGTTCACAGAAAGGACAATGTAGATAGATCCACTTATAAATATATTAAACAGAAGGAAGGGTGGTCTGCTTAGCGCTATGATGGCACTATTGTTTACCAAACGCGAGACCCGGGTTGAATTCCTGTGGAGATTTTCTCCACTGGGGGATCCGACTCGGGGTGCACTCCGCCTTGTTCTGTCCCTGATGCTAAATTGAGGAGTTACTTTATTGTAAAATAGTGACCCCATATTGCAAGATAGCATAGTATACCAGCGCTGACCACTTTTCCTCCTCCACCCCATTGATAATGCCTGTGGTGGGTAGAGGGTTTTGGTCGGAAATGGATGTTGCATCGTGGGCTTGGTTGGTTAACAGAAGAAAGCAAACATGCGCAATGGTTTAATCAGCTAATGTAGCAAATAGACACGTGACAGCGTTTCTTTGTTTAGGACAGTTGCATTTACTCTGTTTACGGTATCCCCACTACCCTACGCATTTCCGCGGCAACGGTAGGCAATACGTTGTTGTAGCCACGTGGCGCTGCTGAAATGTTTAAAAAAAATGAAAATCAAACGCATGGTAAAAATAAATGGCCAACGGCTCCATAGATGTGTTGTGCAAATTTTGGTTTTATTAACTGAAATACAAAGACGAATTTGAAAATGGAATAAATAAAAATGTAATGCAGGTGTAGATTTACGCTGATAACGTGTTCGTATACGTGGAAAGAGGGTACATATTGAGTTAGAGAGGCAAGACAAAAGGAACCTGCAGTACTGGATGAAGAGTGTAAGGCGATACTAGGAGCAAGAAGAGACGATAATAGCCGAGGCAGCAGAACAAAAGATAAGTGTCGCTTTTATTTGCTACGTTTTGCACGAGACTTGAAAGCTTTTCGGTCTTGCGAAATGAAGACATTTAATGTAGTGACATCACTATCCCATTTGCAAGTTGGCAGCACAAGTAGTTCTGGAGGGAAATTCGCAGCCTACTAAAACGTCTCGGTTATTAAGGGCGCGTCTTCTGGATGCGGCGTTCTTAATTATCACTCACTTATGCATCACTTTGCTGCATCCTAAGAGTTCTTTACGGGTAGTGCATTCGAGAAGTGATACTTGTTATTTTTGTTTGCTCTACCGTTCACCTGAACCAGAGGGGTACTGTATACCATACTAAAATCTCCAAGTAACTGCAAGTATATAGCGAGGCTCCAGGAAAAACAAATTTTAAATTTGTTAAGTCAAAGTCACGTTACTTTCTCTACAAACCGTACTTACAGAAGTTGTCTACTTGTTCTTTTCTGGACTCAGGAGCCAGCTACATTCATTGCTTTGCCTTCCCTGAAGATGCAGTTTTTGCCGAAACGTCGGAAAAGAAAACAACTGGATCACAGGCTACAAGCCCAGGAAACATATAATGTTGAATACCAGCTTCGGTTTTCAACCAAATTTGCATTTAATGCTCCATCTTTCTTACCATATTTCCCTCCCCTCCTTCCTTCCCTTCTTGCCCCTCTCTCACGAACACCCTCATAGGGACCTTTACTTCACAGGTTTTTTTTTTAAAAAAAAATGCTGGAATCTTCAAATTGTATATTTACAGCAACACATCAGTATTTAGTTTTCCGGTAGACGGCAGTACTTCTTATACTTACTCTAGGTAAGCATATATACTATGTACATCAAGAGATCAAAGTAATCATAAAAAAACCACGTGCGTTTCGACCGCAACGCTCCTTCGCGGTTTGCATAACGCTTTCGCCTTCTGAATAGCCCCTCAAAAAAGTAGTACTACGTTGTCTCATAAGTAGGTTCTTTGATTTTGGTATTCTGGAAAATTTATTGGGTTTGTTTGGTTTCGCAATGCTATTTACAGCGTCAGTCTTCAGTTGTTAAACAATCACAAAATGGAGATAAAGTTTGAACTTAGAGTCCTTCTGAAACACTATTTGGAAACCAAATTATAAAGTCGCTGCCGCAGCTCGAAGGACATGTGAAGTGGAAGGAGAAGGTGTCGTTAGTCAGGTGTAGTACAAGGATGATTTCAACGTTTCAACAGCGGAGACGAAAACACTTATGATTAACCACGTTCTGCAAGATCTAAACAATGGAATATTGAGAATAAGTGCGAGGATCTACTCCCATCAGTCCTGGATCCGTAGGACCAGAACCCGGGCCTCTCGGGTTGTTTTTTTTTGCCATAGGACAGTACCTATTTTATAAACTGGCCCCCTCCCCGTTGCACACGGCAGACAGGACGGAAGTGGATACGCCACTTACGCGCCGGTCCTTAATGGACCAGCTACCAAATAACCTTGGTAGGGCCGCCGGTGATCTAGCACACCAGCTACTAGCTCTGCAGGCTAGCACCCGGGACTTATGAGGCAACCCTCTACCCCTTCCGGGTGGCCGTAGCCTGGCCGGAGGTACCCAATTTCCCGTGGGTATCGGGAACACAGTACCCCCTCGAGACCAACCCAATCCGAACAACTCCCAGAGGGAGGGGCTCGAACGTTCGGCCCGAGGTTCCTCTAGTAACGTCAGAGATACCACGAGTACTAAGGTTCCGCAGCGCCCGCACCACGGCAGCTGAAAGGTACGAATCCCCTCCCCTACGGGAGGAATATTGAGAATGCACGCCAAACTTTGTAAGCAAATCCGCAAAAAGTACCCATAGGCTTTCAGAAGAACTTGTTGAATCAAAAGATACCTTACATCGCTACATTAATACACATGGAAAATCATAAAGAATCTTTTAGATCTGTAGCTCATGAACTGACACCTCAACAGGGTGAACGGAAGGTAGATATCTTTCGACAGGCTTATCCGTGATAACAAGTATGATACATTTATCAGGATTGTCACTTGTGATGGGAAATGGGTATGTTAAAGAAACCTTGATGCCTCGAAACAGTGGCTTGATCCCCGTCAACCGGCCAAAGTCATCGTTAAAAGGAAAATTCAGTTCGGTCCAAAGTAAAGTTGTGTGCCTAGTGGAATTTTGAAGGTATGATTCACTACGAGTTTATTCTAAACGGGTGGGCGATTGATGCGGAATTTTATTCTCAACACCTGAAACGAGTTCGCGAAAGTTCGAGACGAGATACCGAACATTAGTTAACCGAAAAAGAATTTTATTGCAACAGGACAATGCAAAACCCCATACTGCACGAACAACCATGGAAAAATTCAGAAATTGGGAGTAATCGAACTGTTACCAGAGGCCATCAGATTATCATCTTGTCAATCCTTGGCCCATCTTCTACGTGGAAGAAATTTTGACAACTTTGAAGCAGTGAAAGTGGGTGTCAGTGAATTTTTGCATAAAAAAACAGACACTGGTACCCTCGTGGGATAATAAACCTCGCTGAACGATCGCTCAAGTCCATATAATCTAATGTTCTATAGTTATAAAATGAGTTAATTGCTTGTCAGAACACATTTCGAATAATTGTTTTACTTAAAAAATGACATTAATATGAGACAGTATACTACGAATGTTTAAAAACTCAATTAATTTCTTCTAAGGCACGAACTATCGAGTACTAAGCATAGTTCAATCAGAAAACTATACACTAAATTAATTTGAAGCTAGCATAACCTATACGACGTAACTGGAAGCTGGGAGAGGGGATAACAAAAAAGCACATAACAGTATCGTCAACATGGCAGAAGAAGCGAGTGTTGTAATAATCGCGGAAAACCACTAAAAAGTGGAGAAACGACAATAACGTTGCGCGTGTTTAATAAGTTTTTAGAGAAATATCCAGAACTTGCTATGGACGAAGTGGTGAAATTAGCATTCAGAGTTTACCGGTATGTCAGTTTCAAGTATTTACAGAGTACGCAGAGAAAACTCCACAGTTACTGAGGTTAGGACTTCCGGCAAGAAGAAATCTATTTCCAGCTTAGTTTAGAGGAATGTAAACGACGCAATTACCATTTAATTTCCTTTACTATGGCGTTGCTCGTTATGTCTACTCATTTTGAAAAATAAATGCAATTTTAATGGTGAAAAAGCCCTTATTAGAGATAGAGATAACTGTGCTTTGTCAATGCAAACGCACGTGGGGGGCAGAGTGATAAAAGCTGGTGATTTGTTTATGACTACTTTACTCACTGGTGAACAGACTGTAGTATAAACATAATTAAAAGCTGTATTTATAAACTGTATGTATTTATTAATAATGTGACTCAAACGGAATGCAGGATAACTAGAAAAAAACTGGGCTTAATGCTCAATCTGGTCACAATTTTAGGTGACATTTTGAAGTTTCCTCAATCTTACCCCCTTAAAAGGAACCTTAAACCCCTCTTAAAACAAGAGTCTTTTTTCTTCTTTTTTTCATTAAGAGATTTTGTTCACAAAAGGATGGCGTTAGATTTAAACATATTGCTTCCCTCTGTTTCTTCATGAGGAAATTCAATGTCCGATAGACAAGTGAAGTAACACTGACATCGCCAATATCATAATCCACTTCTGGACCGGAGGAATTGTACGATTTTCTCTATCAGTTATTTACTTTCGCAACTGGTTTACAGCTGAATATGCTGATGATGATTCTTTTTATTTACAAGTATTGGGCTCTGACACCAATAGAGTGGGAGCACGTGTGTTGCACCAGGGGTTTTACCAGTTAGCCAATTGTTTGTGCAGTTCCCTTCCCATTTTATAGAGATTTAGGATTATCGCACAACGGTTCATTGTAGGCAGGTGTGGTAAAAAATCCAGTTTTAAGCTTACCAGGAAAAAAACTGATCGACCATGAAGCTTGTACTCGTGAATGGAATAAAATAAAAGTACCATGAAGTCCATATTGGAGCGGAAGTATCAGTGCTCGGTGTTACCAACTAAAAAGCGATGTGCTAACATGGTAAATATCCACTCGGTTACTTGTGCACACAACTAATATAGGCAGAAGTAGAAAATATTTTATATTCTACATTCAGAGTTTGTTACTAAACCTTAGATTACAAATCTGATAATTATAAATATTCACTATAAATGGTTTCATATTTACGTTTTGATACATAAATTATGAGTCAGTTAAATCAATTATAGCTTATAATAAAATTAATAGGAATATTTTTAGAAGCTTTGTTAAATTTTAAGAGGTTACAGGTTTGGCAACAAATTATGAGTACACTTTGGCTCGGAGTACTATAATTAGCGACTGCTGGTTATCAGGCAAATTCAAGAGTAGTTCGTACGGTTACGCTAATTCAAAGGGAAGGTTGCTATCCACAGTTATCAGATTAAGTAGGCTAGTTCGGGATTCTTGGAATGTGAGGTAGTATTTCTTAGAAATGTTATTTATAGACGGACTCTGATTTGTAAAGCAGCAATTATCAGGAAAGTAGAAATGAGGTATCAACTAGAATTAGAAGCTGGAAATGAGGATCTTAGAATTATAACCAAAGGGGAGGTTATTAGGAAAATGTTAAGCTTAATAGCACATCCAGAGTATAATCTGTGACACTTCTGGAGTGATCGCTCTTGGGACAAGACGTAGCTGGTGGACGGATTAGGCATCATTCTTGTCTCAATGGCAGAACCGCGAGTAATCGCCTGTAGAGGAATCTAATACATTAACATCGGATATTTATGTATAATATACATGCTTTGCACTGGTCGGTACTATCCTTGCTAAAGTATACACCGTTCATTAGAAGTTTTGAATTCAGCACCGATGTCATCCGCTCTTGGAATAATACACACAGACGCATACCCATATATAGGTTTCTATAGCTAGAGCAGATGCCCGGAATTAACATAGAGGGATCGTCAAGATATCGTGAAGTGACATTATAGCCTCAAGTTGACACAGCATCGCGAAGCAGACATTATTGTTTCAAGGCTGGAGCTGCATAAAAGATAGCGATAGCACATTTTGTTGATCGGTACTCTGGAGACATTCTGAGCCATATGAAACAAATTCTGAGTCTAAACAAACTCACAAAGTGATGATATGTTCGTGATAGACTAGGGTGTTTCAACTGTAATGTAGACTACCTGGTTCTGCAGAAAATATACCTACTAGCTGCACCATTCTACGCGGGCGAGGGACATGGACAAGAAAGCGAGGTCTGAAGTAATACAACGAATCTCTGTTGAGACGAGAATATGCCATGCTAAGTTTGACATGTCTCTCGTGGCAAGGTAATGATTGAGGCACCATTTCCAAATATTTAGCAACTTTCTTTAGACAATGCCTTGGCAGTTAAAGACAACAGAAAATGTATTAAATACAACGATTGGGATATTGGCCCACTAAGTTAAAACTTATCGAGCCCCTCATTCCAAAATCCACCCTCAAATTACTGCGACAAAAGCGATGTAGTACGAAACGGTGACACACAAAACGTCAGCTGCCCGTTTTAACTTCAAGGTGGCAAAATCAAAGCAACACAAGATGTCTAAATTTCTGCCTCAGAGGCATGCTTCAATGTACCGCGTAAAATTTTATAACTGCACTCTCCCCTCACACCAGATGATAATCCACCAATTACAGCGCCAAAATACAACAAATTGATAGCAACATTATTTCCACAGAGTTTATTATAAAATTTGGTACTCATTTTAGAAAGTGTGCCGTTAAAATTTATATCTGATATGTTCGGTATGGTCTTCTTGCTCCTGTCACATGAACTTTAGTATGGGTTTCTAATAGAGGTGCAATTTGAAGGTGACTGGCAGTAGTAAACATTCGTTATTTGAGGCAAAGGGATCATTAAATTTGGTTGTAATGATTACGGCAACTGTCCTCTCCGCAATTCTGTGAGCACGTAAATTAGAGAGCCGCATTTTCCTCTGGTGTCGAAGTGACATTTACCTAGAATCAATCATCGAGCTGACTACTCCATTTCCAATAATAATGTAAGTTGAGCGAAAAATCTTAAATTTCTGATTTGGGCACCTTCTTCAGAGTAATAATAATAATAATAATAATAATAATAATAATAATAATAATAATAATAATAATAATAATAATAATAATAATAATAATAATAATAATAATAATAATAATAATAATAATAATAATAATAATAATAATAATAATAATAATAATAATAATAATAATAATAATAATAATAATAATAATAATAATAATAATAATAATAATAATAATAATAATAATAATAATAATAATAATAATAATAATAATAATAATAATAATAATAATAATAATAATAATAATAATAATAATAATAATAATAATAATAATAATAATAATAATAATAATAATAATAATAATAATAATAATAATAATAATAATAATAATAATAATAATAATAATAATAATAATAATAATAATAATAATAATAATAATAATAATAATAATAATAATAATAATAATTTGTATTCATCAATTAACTTATATTTAGTACACTTTTAATGTGTGCCAATACTTTAAGGAAATGCATATTTTAATGTTCTTCAAGGTTTTTAAACCTTCGTTCAGGTTATTACGAAATTATCTTCTCCTACTTGACAATCGACCATCATGTTGCATATGAAACAAGAAGCAATAAGTTGTTTCCCAGAAAACTGATCTTTCTCTTGAAGTGTCACTTCGGGGAATGACGAGTTGTCGAAATGATCATAGCCTCCGCCAAGACAGAGACAAAGTAGACAAGAAATCACTGCAGAAGGATATCAGATAACCATTTATACGTTACACCTCCTCAGCGTGTCATATGCCCACTTCTGTGGCATATGTAGTAGCATATCTGCCTCATTAAAGAGGTCCCGAATTTGAATCTTGTTCAGGAATACGTTTTATCCCGTATTTTTCCTTTTGCTGAAATACGAATGTAGGGTAACTCTGAGCTCTGTGGACGCTGGGCTCATTTAAGTATAATTTCATTTATCGTCCGATATGACTTAACGTTGGAGACCTTAAATTAAAACAAAAGTGTCAGTGGATTACAACACCCTCTGATATAACTTTTCGCTGTAAAAAACACACCAATGTTTTTATCACTTAGAAGTGAAAACAAAAGAGAGGAGAGGATCTGAATGTGTATTTTACCCTCACATGCTGATAGGTACGTACTTGCGTAGCGTAGCTACACGAGTGGGCACCTCAAGTACCACCATAACACCCTAAGTTCAGCAGCCAAACAATGTCAGGGATTAAAGTGTTGTTATCTGTGGCTTGTAATGACCCTCTCAACCACGAGGAGGCTACGTTCATAGCCTACTTTACTACTCTCACCATGCGTATATAACGTCCACGCGTTTCTTTGTTGCTTGGGCTGGAGCCTTGGTTTATATTGAACATCTGAAAGTGATGATAAAACCACCGCTGGTTTTATGTATAGCAAGGTACAACTTTGAAGGATTTAATTTGATAATTCCACCTTTATATAATATATTACGAAAGATAAAATCAACACTTCTTTTATCTTACAGAAATTACAACTCATATGGGATTTGATCAGAGAATTAAGTACATCAATAAAAATAATATAGCAATGCAATTCATAGAAAATATAATTATCTATAATATTTGAGGTCGTCTTGGACGGTTACCGGGATATTTGAATCAGATGAGGGCTTTTAATGCGCAGAGGAACGCCTCGGTAGCTCAACCGAAAGGATACTTAGTTCTAATACAGGCCGTGGTATTGAACGTTTCGACACTGACTTGAATCACCAGCTGTCTATTGCTTTTGTTTATTATTATTTAAATATAGTACTGCCGATCGAGATGACTCCACGACAACTCGTACTTGGTAGATTCCAGGTCGACTCTCATAAAATCGGTTACTATAATTAGAGGTTGCTTTTGTAATTTTCCCCGTCGATAGGCTAATACTAGGGTTTTTCCTCTTCTACCGAGAATTTTCTGGAACAGAGCTGAAGGACCATTCGATAAAATTCGGTTTGCTGTGGCTTGACGGTGTAATGTGCAATTAAATTTAGACGATGTCTGGTTAGAAATAATTTCCAAATTGAACTACGTGGACTTTATGACGTACACAATATGAAAATGAACACAAGCGATTACGCGGAAAATTATTTTCGTTATGAATAATTCCGTAAAAAGAATAATAAATTTATATTATATTCTAATTCAAATATTATATTCCAAGCTTACAATTTATAACTTTAGACTACATTTGTCTTTACCTTGTTGCTACCTTAGGTTACATGACACCCTGGTCGTCTGCTCTGCCAGGAAGCTCTTAACCTCCATGCCTCCTTGTTATTTGGCTTCCTTGACGCTTGTCCAGTGCCAATAAGATACGTAGAGGGCAGGAAGCTAGGCATGGAGAGTGGAGCTAGAATGTCCATCTGTAATTGTTGGAGACCCCGCTCTGGCTAGCTCACATTGTTGTATAGATCTGGTCCCTCTTTGAATCTGATCTACCATCAATCCCTTCCCCTCCTTCAGCCTACTACTCCAACGTCCATTTTTGCCACGTATGACACCACCGGTGGTAGAAATTGAAATAGTACATATGACACATTTAAGAAAATTTTAATTTCAAAAGAAAGTAAAGAATTACCTCTGCAGTATTTGCCAGTTCTGAGAGCTGAGAAAAATTTGTAATAACCTCATTGTATATGCTCTCAGTGAGTTTTGAACCACAGACCACCTGTTCAAAAATCCGTGGCTTAACAATTGCCCATGTCTAAAAATGGTTTTTAATATATCTCCTTCTACTGAAGACTTACTTTCAAAATTTATTGGTTAACTGCAGTACTTCTTCCCATACTGCAGCTGACGGAATAGAAAGTAAAAATGAGCCACTGGAACAAAAAGTCAATGTGGTTACCATGGCAACATTTCGTGTTAAAAAGAAGTGCAGTACGAAGTTGTCTGGTTAGTATTCCCTTGTCACTTTATAGTAGCAGAGGAAGTTACCATGGTAACAACGTTCCGCGCAAAGTGAAAGGCTCGATCTAACAAGTGGTGTACAGTGGTTACGACGCACTGCAGAGTTTAATGTGGGGAGGCCAGTATGCAAATGTGTGCACAATATTGCGCGGTCTCTTTGTGCGGCCGGTCCACAATTTCACAACGTTTTAACACCGCACCAATTTTTGTTTATACCAAATGGGAGCTTATTTAATCCCTAAACACCAACAAAAATTCTGCATTATATTAAAAAAGGAACACGCACACCCACTGAACCGGAATACTGTTAAGGAGGCGTTGGAAAACTTGTGCTCATGCAACAGGAGGCAAAGCAAAGTTAGAGGGTTAATCGTATATCATACGGCGTATCACAAACTTCAAATTGTATAGCATATTTAACTGCTGGACTCGTGATTAGGAGTGTTTGTTACTTTTATTATGTGCTGAATACCACAACTAAAATGCTTATAAGAAGCATGAGAGTTTGCCCTGTTACTGTAGAGGGGTAGTATATCAGGCCCGCATTCGGGAGGTCATGGGTTCCACTACTTCAGTTATGCATGGGCTTTTTCGGGGATTTCCCGAGTCTCAAATGCTGGCAGAGATAATTACATCCTCCGAATTTCTTATCCCTCTATTTAACTTCACTTCATCTTGGGTGTTTCAGGGTTAGAGCTATTGACAGGAGGCTCGACGGTGCATGGCAGGAAATATGTGCTCTATAAACCTCCATCCTCCGGATTGGGGGCGGACTGTGTGTCCCAAGCCCTCTAGGAGGTGTGTAAGATTATAGGGTAGAGGTTGTACGGGGATCTAAAAATGTTAAGGACCCTGCAGTCATGTCTCCTATGTCTGAGCGTACTCAGTATCTTCTTGTCAGAAACATAGGTACAAAAGATCTTCTACAGGTCCAGATGACCCCGTTCCTTCTGTAAACCTTCATACCTGTAGACTTAAGATTGAATACCGTACGCAACTTAAGGTTATATATCTGCTGTGACATATATATATATATATATATATATATATATATATTCATTCTTTATTTTTGGGTTATAAACATTCTCCAACAAAATTTACTTATTTTTAATAAATTAATAACCACTTTATGTAAAACTTTTAATGCTTTATTAATAAATCGTAAAGATGAAATGTTCACCATCCCAGTAGTTCAACAGAGAATAAATGTTAAATAGGAGTCTGCTTTATTTAACAATTTACACATTATGAACATCACTACTAAGAATCCAAAGAACGCCCGCCTCGGTAGCGTAGATGATAGCGTGTCTGCCTCACGTTCAATAGGTCCCGATTTCGAATCTCGGTCAGGGTGAGTTACCTGGATAAGGATTTTTCTGGGGTTTTGCCTTATCCTTAAAGACGAATGTCGGGTAGCTCTAAGCTCCATGGGCCCTGGACACGTTTGATCATCATTTCAACCATCTCATTCACCGTCCAATATGACAATGTTGGAGGACGTAAAATTACAAAAAAAAAAAAAAAAATCTTAATTTTTATTTTGTTATTAGTAAGAAGGTATACCAAATGACATCAGTTTAAGCCAAGAGGTACTTTTAGCTAATCTCGCAGCGCAATATCCCTTTCCAGGCTAAGTACTACTGCCAGGCCGCTGCGTCCACCACCTCTGCCCACCAAATTCGTCATGAGT
The DNA here is from genome assembly GCA_030765055.1 of Mantis religiosa. Taxonomy (NCBI): domain Eukaryota; kingdom Metazoa; phylum Arthropoda; class Insecta; order Mantodea; family Mantidae; genus Mantis; species Mantis religiosa. The sequence continues at coordinate 106,179,588 of CM060952.1, forward strand.
AGAATGCAGTACTTGAAGGTATCATATGGTGAGCAGCCGTACTTCCACAAAGTCCCTGCACTTAAAGTAGTTTAGTTTAGAAATGAGTCCTATCCAGCTCAGTGGGAGTGGTAGAAGGCGTGACGTTGGTGTACTGCTCTAAGGGGATTGGAGAAACTCCGTGGTGTCATCCAAATCATCGTCTGCTTCGCTCATGTAAGAAACAATAACAATCTCACGTGATAATTTCTGCTTATGCAAGCATTGCCTCACTTCACCAGCTTATACCCTTTATCCAGACTTTCCCGCATCCCGCATCCAACCAGAGCTTGGTCCCGTATAATACTTTACTCGTTTGTAACCAAAAACAGAATGACTATCCCGCATATAGGTTTGCGCATGTAGCGGCTAGAGGGCTCGCCTACTGGAATCGCCTCCATTGCCAAGAACTTTATGAAAGTACGGCTACCCTAAGTGCGCAATCCCTCCCGGTCGGTATAAGCGATACACTACTTCATAGTCAAGTAGCTCCTAGGGACTATCACAGCTGAGAAACCTAGCGAGAGAAAATTGCCGGTAATCGACCTCGTGTCTGCTGCTTGGTAAGATGTAGCGCTACCAAGGAGACGACCCAAAAAGAGCATCGCGTGGAAGAATTTGAAAATAAGAATGTGGCGACAACTGAAACGAGAGAAAATATAATTATTTTAAAAACTATAATGTTAATATAACTGCTATTTAAAAGGGTTTTAGGGCATTTGAGGACTATTTCGAATTTTTTTTACTCATTTACCTATGAATTAGTATTTTCAGATTTCTGAAGCCTCCCTTCAACGGTTTGTTCATTTTTATATGGGCAAAATGTATTTATTGTACTTACGATAGTTGTACACGGAGTTGACCTTACAAGAAGACAACCATAGAGATTTCGACAAAAGTCTCAAAATTGAAATTGAGTTATTATTTATGAACGTTCTTTAACTCCGAGGTTCTCAGCGCCCCATTTTATATTGGGTGTAAAATATGTTTAATTTTTGTTAGAACCTCTTTATCAGGCTTGAGGTGCTTTTAGTACCCTAAATTTACGATATGAGACCACCGGTTTTACTTTCCTCCCAAAGAAAGCCATTCTAAGGATTTTTATATCCGAAAAAATGCATCGCCCTCCACCGTGACTGAACCAGTAACCTCTAGAACCACAGGCTAGCATGTCACCGTTACACCATGGAATACAACTTAAAAGATATTTCAGGTACAAAAGCCATTTTATATAGAATTGGAGCAAAGTGGGTTTGCAGTGTTTAATAATGTCACAATCTAAATGTATGAATTTTGGAAATTGGATATCCATAACTAAATATTTGCTTCCATAGATACTGGAGCTAACGGTCCATCTTGCAGCACTGCACGGGTGAGCTATAAAGCAGTGCCTTCTTTTAACATTTAGATTAACATTTATAATACTAGCATCATTTTGTTCTGCAAATATGAAAAAGTTTAATACTGTTTCCAAAATGAGATGAACATAATGTATTACTTGGTTTAAATTAACTTTTAAATAGCTTTAAATTTGATATGGATAGTTCATGAGCGGAGCCTTCAAAAACTGTACGTTTATGGCAAACCATTGTACGAAGTTTATTTAGGTTTCAAACATCGAATACATTTGTACACTAGTTTCGAAGTTAGTGACTTTGGTGTAGCATTAAGGGCATAAGATAAACATTACATATAAATATATTTAATATTTATATTATATATAAACATAATATATAATTACAGGTATATATTCAATTTAGCATCATTAAAATAAAGAGCACATAGGTGAACTTAAATCAAGTTACCACACTTTCAAAACGAATACTGCAAATTTCAAGTTTAACTTAACATGCTTATATACTCCACTTTCTAAGTTAATATCTTGTATGATATACCTTCTAAAAGTTTGAAGGAATATTACGAATTACTTTAAATTTATAGGCATAATAAAAAGTCTGATGTGCTTCATTCAATGACTATTGCCACTCTATCGTTCATTTTTATATAACTTACGCAATATTCTTCAACTAGTTAATCTTAACCCAGAAAAGTCTTTTCAGAAATAGCCACATTATGTAATTCGTGAAAGTGAAAGGAAGATACAGGAAACCAAATCGATAGCCAAATGCTTAAAAAGAGAGTGACTATGTACAGGTCTAAAAATGTCATTGTCATTCCACGGCATTGTAAGAAACAACAAACAGCATTTAACTGAAGTCACAAACTTAAGATAAATTCACCCATAAAAATAACTCATCTCGGAAATTTCTTATGGATCATAAATGGCTATTTTTAATACAATTTAAATAAACTGCTTGTTTTAAGCCGTTTCAATATTTTTAGGTTTGTTGTCGATTTTGACCACGATGTTTATATATTCCATAAAATCTAAGTTTCGGATGTAGTGTTCTGTAATAATTTTGTATCAAAAGCTAAACTCGACCCTAAAGAGATTAGGCAGGCTTATGCACACACATACACAATAGCAGCTAATCTCAGAACGCTCCCGCCCCTGTACTTAATATTCTGCTCCCATATTTCTACTTGCTAATGGACCAAGGTGGGCAGGTGAAATCTGCAAGGTGATTATCACAAAGTTCCGGCAATCATCGTCAATGTGTTACACATTCATGACAACAAGCCTGCTTTCCATTGTCCTCAATTTAAAAAGTTCTGTATTTTATGAATGGGGCTTTTGTAACAGAACAAAAGTTTTGGGATTCTTGTTTTAATATTATAAATGCTTTATTTAAAGAGGTAGTTTTTAATAAATATTAAAGTACTTTAAACATCTACCTACTTTCTCTGTATCCCGTAAGAAGTACAACCGAAATTAGAACTTGAGACCTCTTAAATGAGAGGCCGATACCTTAGAGCCTCCCCCCTCCCCCCGCCACATCACATGGGAAACAAACATCTGTAGAAACTTTATTATTTTTTTTTCAGAACGAGTTACAAAGGTTAAATGTCAAGCATGAGATATGGGCATTGCAAATAATGTATCTATTTTAAATTTGTTTGGAAGAAGTAATCTTCATTCTATTTAAACTTCCATCACTTTTAATTTAAAGTTTATGAGACCGCTTAAACCGTGAAAAGTTTTTGTTGTTGTTGTTGTTGTTGATGATGATGATGATGTTGATGATGATGATGATAATGATGATGATAATGATGGTGATGATGATCAATATAAACAGCCTACTGTTTAAGTAAACCTATAACGTCATTAACTAATCTATGTGTCATATAACCTTGCCCCGCTGAAATGTATAGCTCCGCGTGCAACTACCTTCCTCCTCATCCTAATGCTTTCGCGCCATAGGCCATAGGCGGTGCCTTCCCGTCACATTTAAAACTGCAGTAAACGTCATACCTAATAATTGCCAGGAAGATGGATAAAATCACACCAATAAGAATATGAAGGCATGCAAAAATAATGAAGTTTATAATGAAACTGAGCAAGTTGAAACTGAATGAATGAGCAATGAAACTGAAACAAGTTTATAATGAAAGGCCTTCGGCTTTTTCCACTGGGATTTTTTAAACCAGCACACATACCTTGCAAAAATGCTTGTCTTTCAGTCTTAAAAGTCGTGTCAGGCCATACTTGTGTGTCCTTCATTCACCCAAGTTTCGTCAAGGTAATATATTTTGCGACCTGTATCCCGGTACAATCTGATTGTCCTTAAATAATGTCTTCGTCACACAGAAATATCACCCCTGGAGTGGTAAGTTTTCCTGTTGTCTCAATTTCATGTCGCGATGTTCCTACGCATCTAACACACCTGTAAGTTCAGAGCACAGCTGTTCGACTTCTCTCACTGACAAAGACGGATTCTTCTCTGTGAGTGCATTAAACACGTGCAACACAATTCTTTTTAGCCGCTTTGTAAAGGTTTTCCCTTGCGATGCTTCAGCGAAAAACTGGCGGTAGATTCTACCATTATATATAAAAATAAGTACAAGCGCAATAAACGATCAATAAAATAATTTAGCTCTCACACTCGGCACAACACACCTTCGAATAGGGATATATGACTAATCCAGTTCAAAACAAGGTCAGTGATAAAAGTCATATAAACAAATATGTCATCACTACCGCTAAAGCACGTGCTATCGTGCCATGTGAAAGACGGGCTTCAGAGCAAAGGAACCTCCTCTTTACTTCGTTTAAGAATTAACATGCATTTTAGATAAATCAACTCTGTTGCGTAATATTTTAATTAAAACAGTTACGAAAATATAAATTTGACAATTTTCTTCCAACATATAAAGATATAGCACCATGTTAAATAACGAACTAATTTTTACCGCACAACAGTCTATACTGCAATAGAAGCCAATGAGAGGTGATAAGGTCACGTACCGTTAAGAGATACGGGGCAAGCTTATGTGAAACAAGGATTAGTCCGCCATAAAAATAACACGCTTTAACATACACTAGCTTAAGTGTTCGCACTTATCTGTAGGTTCCTTCTAAATTCGAGGCTAGTTTTGTTTAGATCGATTCCAGTCCTAAGGTTGGATCGACTATACGAAACTGCAAGTCAGACAAAAAGTTATTAATACAAAGGTAAACATTAACCAGCTTTGTGGTATTAATAATTGTCAAACTGTTTTTAGTTTTATGTTTAAACTGTCCCAAACTCTTTGGTACACAATCTGCATACATCTTTTATATCTGTGATTGTTATTTATTCCAAAATATCATATTGCGATAATAAAAACCATCTCCCGAATTTAAAACCATTCCTAAGGAGACACTAACCGTGATTACATAAAATGGGTAGAAGAAAAACCTGCCTGCATGTGTAGTTAGGTGCTAGCATGTCTTCCTCACGTTCGGGAGGTTCCAGATCAAATTTTACTTATCCTGAAATATGAATGTCGGGTAACTCTAAGCTCTATGGACTCTTGGCTCATTTGAGCATCATTTCCTCCGTTTCACTTATCGTCCGAATGAGATAGTTGAAAGAAAATGAAAAATCCCCTTTATATACAGAGTGTATATAACTGAATATCGGGGTTTCAACTCTTTATAATATTTGTTACATTCAGTTTACAGTTATAAATGGTATGTTAAATGAAAAAGCAGCTCAAACAGTATTACCAAGAACCTTCTCAATGTTCAATGTGACTACCTTTGTCACACGGCACACATCAAGTCTATAGCCGAGTTTTTCCCAAACGTTGATAAATGTGTATTCAGTAATTGTAGCAACAGCTGCTTCAATCCGGTTTCTCAATTCAGGGAGGTCAGCTGGTAGCGGAGGCACATACACACAATCCATGATGAAGCTCTAGAGGTAAAAATCGCATGGCGTTAGGTCAGGAGAACGTGGAGGCCATGCATAGAAAACCCTATCATTGGGGCCCTTGCGGCCTATCAAGCGCTCGGGTACAGTGACGTTCAACCAATCACGTACTTCGTTATGCCAGTGAGGTGGCACACCATCTTGCTGAAAAATGAAGTTCTCTGGCTCATTTTCTTCCAACTGAAAGAAGAGCTATTGCTCTAGTGTATCAAGGTAAGAAGTGCCAGTTACATTAGGTTCACCAAAAAAGAAAGGCCGGGATACGGTACAAAACACATTCACTTTAAGGAAATCTCGTTGCATTTGTACCATCTTGTGAGGATTTTCTGAGCCCCAGATGCACACATTATGAGTGTTAACATGTCCACTAAGGTGAAAGGTCGATTCATCACTGAAGACAACACGATCCATAAAATCGTCATCGTCATGAAACATGGCGTTTGCTAAGTTGACACGAAATCCGTGGTTTGTCGGCTTTAAAGCCTGTAATAACTGTAAAATGTAAGGACGTAGCCGTAAGCGTTTTCTTACAACTTTCCAAACAGTCGACACAGGAACTTGTAATTCACGACTAGCTTTCCGGACTGATTTCTTTGGGCTACGAGTGAACGCCTCTCTCAATAGTTCAACAGTTTCTTCACTTACTCTTGGTCGTTCCGTGCTCTTCCCTTTACAAAGGCAGCCGGTATCTTCAAACTGATGATACCATCCACGAATGTTATTATCACTATGAGGATCACAACGGAACTTACTGCGGAACGCACGCTGCACAGCAACTACGAATTCGGTCTTTGCAAACTGCAAAACACAAAACGCTTTTTGTTTACTAGTCGCAATTTTTGCCACTACCGCTGTGTAGTGGATTGCGGCAGAAACATTGTATGCACATGCGCACTGGTGCCAAAAAAACAAAACTGTTTGAGTTGTTTTTCACTTGACATCATTTATAACTGCAAGTTTAATGTAATAAATATTATAAAGAGTTAAAACCCCGATATTCATTTATATACACCCTGTATATATACATACACCCCGCTCATGAAGTGGTAATTGTGGAGAAAATCGTGTGACTGGTGTATGCCAGTTTCTGCATTATCCACTACGAATAAAACGTAATACATGATCTAATAGAAATTATTATTGGTATTAATAGTTTGGCTGGAATTTTATTCTTAATGCCCAGTCTTTTTATACGAAAATTACTACAGTAAACGTCCGTAAATACCCTCCCAATTATAACGTTATCCAGTTCATGACGGTTCTCTGTAAAGTTCCTTACGCTGTTTAATTTAACCCCTTTCACGCTTCCAGACCCCGCTATTATGAAACAAATAAAAATACATAATACATGTATACAAACACAATTGGCGAAATATGCAATGTATTAAAAGGTATGGTGAGAAATAAGTAGTTTGTGTGATCGTACTGTGCGGTCATTGTACCTCGAGTGTTTTACCGCGAAAATCCTTCAGGGCTTTACCAACGGTACCTTTTCGTGAAAGGAACTTACACTTTCAAAGGGCTTGCTTTCAGTGTGTTTCCTTAGTCTTTCTTTTAATTTTGTACAAGTTGTAGAACGTTGAAGTACAGGCACAAAATGGCAAAGCGTAAATGTTTCTCTGTAAGCGTGAAATTACAAATTCAGCTGAAGTATGTCGCAATTTCCACCCTAAAACAAAAGAACTTTTCGAATATCTGGGAATTCCCTTATTTAATCGTGACAGTGATGTGAACGAAAGTGTAGATAATAATTCAGAGTAGGAGTTCATGGCACTGAGCAATTGAATTTTTCCATAATAAATATTTATTATTGTTAATTTTCAAGTACAAATAATCGGCCTAACAGTCCAAATCGAGTCTGAGCCTGACAACCCAATTGTCGGCCTCACGCCCAGATAAGGCAGAGGTGGGCAATCATCCAAACCATAGGGGGGCCCAAATGACCTTGTTGTCGACGGGCCCTTAAACACCACACACTCACTCACTCACTCACTCACTCACTCACTCCAAACCATAGGAGGAGGAGATGTGTTCAGCATCTCGGCACCCCCACCGGAAACCAGTATACTATACCTAAATCGCAATAAAATTTATTGTGCTGCATTTCCTGGTAAATTTCGTCAAAATTGCTTTTTCATACTAATAAATGATATCCCATATGTAACGCTGCACCGATCATTACGCGTTTAGGCTAGAATCCTTTGAGCAGCGTTATTAAGGAGCTTTACATTCTACATATTCCCTCGTATTATTATTATTTTAATTGTTAGTGTAGGTAATGTGCTTCACTGTTGTCTACATATGTAAAGTGAACCAGCAGTTTCATTTAAAAATATAATAAATCAGTCGGCATAAAACGTAAACAATAAATAGTGTGATGAATCCGTTATCTGCGATAGCGCGGCTAGTGTACACAAAGAGCCGGAAAATAAAGATAGCTGAGATAAAGGACTTGCTGGCACAGAGAGGGTTTCACTTTTGGAAGGTTCTAGTGATATCTGGATTGACAGAGAATAGTTGTTTTCTTATTTGTTCCAGATATCTCTTGAAGTTATCAATGAGGTATTTAAGAAGGCGACGACTCGCCAAGAGGAGGCGTAAGCAGTAAACAGATGTAGAGCGTTGTTGTAATGAGAGCTGATTGTTATTGTCATCGACCTTGGTAGACTGTGTGTATGTGACGTAATGCTGTTACGTGAGAATTGAACAGTGTATTGCTACGAAAATAAAGAACATTTGGAATATCTGCAACTCGGACTTTTAATTCTACGAACCCACAAAATCACAACAGTATACTCGGCCAATTGGCAAACAACACAAGGGAAGCGTTGGTACCCTCATTAAATAACTCTAATATACAGAGTTTATAGCTTATACAATTTATGAATAAATACTGCATTTCTGTTATCCGGGTTCCAATACCGTTAATCGATCACTCTGACCTGAAATTTGTCTTGGGTTTTTTTTTTTTTTTTTTTTTTTTTTTTTTTTTTTTTTTTTTTTTTTTTTTTTTTGGTAGGTAGTCAAATACTGGAATGGTTTCTCATGAATCACGATTTCCCTTTAATTTCGTCTTCTTCTGATCTTCAAGATGTACCTCTAGGTTTGCTTTAGTGGAGTAGGGTAGTGTTGGGCAAATGGTGTGTATGTTTCTTAAAACAAAGAGTTCTCTTCGCTTACGAGAGGGCTGCTTGATCGACGGGTTGTTCATCATCCTCTCTAGGTAGCTCTAGAAGTGCACGTGTCTTAGAGCTTGCTAGGAACTTTGCATTATGAGGCCACGCCGTGTTCGAGTGGTAAGAGCTATCGGTTCTCACCAAGGCGGCCGGGTTCGATCCCAGGTGACCGCAAAGTGCGATTTGCGGTGGAAAATACGGCGCTGGGACGGGTTTTCTCCCAGATCTCCGGTTTTCCCCGCCATTTCATTCCACCGATGCTCCATTTTCATCTCAGGTATCATCAGTTTCACCGCCTGAGGTACTGCATGTAGTAAGAGCCGGCGTTAAACACTACCTCTGTGCTCTCGCGATTCTCGGTTCTTTCACTTCCCCTTGCTCCTGGGGGAAACGATAAGTACAATAATGTAAGAAGTGATCACTCCGTTCAATAACCTTTACGTATACGACATTCACTCTTCTCAAAATAGCAAATATAATTACCTAAGTAATGAGAAGCAACATGTGTAGGAACTAATGTGAAGAATGATCATGTTGGCGGACCTTAGTTGATAAACGAGTATATTCTGTCCATTCTTATGCCCTTCGTGCTTTACAGCAGTGTTCTACTGATGTTTATTACTGATAGTCCGTAGCGCTAAAAGACCGCGCGTGGATTATACGTACTTGGCGAACAGCGTCACAGCAACTTTCACTTCCCATTGTTATCAGGAAAATAGTTATTTTAAAACTGTTAAGTATCACTTCGTCAAAAGCTAGAAAACATACTTCAATAATTTCTGGTATTAAAATTCTAAAGCAATTTAATTCTATATCTCCAAATAGTCTACAGCTTCAAGTCAAGTAGTCTCACTACCTCACTGCCTTATATTTCTCATTCAACTATAGTGTTGTGTATTCACACAGACACATACATACCCAGAGACAGTGCTTATATAGTTCATAGTTCACGATGGAATAGATTAAAGACGGCATAAAAGTGCATCTCACGAGAAAACTTTCTCCTTTGGAACATTCATCGTGCAAAACTATAACTTATTAAAGTAATATATTGTATATTACACACTAAAATGCACATAAATTAATTTTAGTACTGTCATAAATGCTAGAAGCTTGGAAATTAAGTGATATCTATACGTCAATGGGATTCAAATCCTGTTGTTATTCGCTAAGATATAGAAATGAAGAAGTTTAATGTGTGATCGGATGTATCTTTAAGATAGCTCAGAGAAGGAGAATTAGTATGAAAATCTGAAGTTCGTGGTTCGAAATACTACCATATTACTGACCTTTTTTAAGTCTTATTCAACTTTCCTTAAGAATAGCATGTGAATTGTGAACCTGATAGGTTCTGAAAAATTCTCCTGAGGCAATTTATTTCACTTGGATTTTCAGTGTCCTTTGCACCACCGCCTCTGAACGGGCAGGCAGCATGGCCCCATGAAATGCGCGTGGTTCCGGCCAGGCGTTGCGTTACCATGGTAATATTTTAATATAGTGCAGTGGGGCATTAGATCTCCATGTGCAAGGAACATCCATCATGGCCGGCTCTGAATGAAGGACGTGTCTACGTCATATCAAACATCCATTATCCAGTACGTGTAGAAAACAGCCCGGCTGCTTTTTTTATACGCGTATGTGGGGGGGTAGGACACACAACATATGAGGCTCTTTCACACGACATAGTTCAGTGGCGTGCTGCTTGCACTTTCCGTGAGAGGTGAAACAAGAGTTACAAGTGGGTTTGAGTGCCAACCATTGCAGCTAAAAGCCCTTATGTATATTTTCCACAAAAATAATTTGTTACAAAAGGCTGGAAAGAACGATGTAAATATTCATGATACATTTTTAAAGCTAATGGGTAAAGAGAAAGGGTGTGTTAGGTAGGATTAATTAATGTCTTGTATATAATCTTAAATGTTTGAGCAGGAAATAATTTATTTCTTGAGTTTGCTTTGATTCTCATACGAGTATTCAAATAGAAACATGGCACGTTAAAACATCACGCTTATGCTTAGAAATATTAGGCGTGAAAATAATTTCTCTAGTGACATACACAGTACCAGATTTTCACTCCAAAATGCGATATCAAGTTTTCACTGAAAACGTACGTTTGATATCTCCCGAATAAATAAAAAATAAAAATACAACAAAAGTTTCTGTGTATATATGTCTTAAACAGAGAATTCAAAACTGATAAGTCGGATGTGCACCAAATTTGGTACTTAATTTCAGTATTCTTCATAGACGCTAAACGAATTTTTATGAGCAAATATTCGTAAAAAAAGAACAAAAGGAAGATTCTACATTCCAAATTCCAATTCTGTCGAGGTTCTTTAAAATCTCAAAAAATTTAACCATTTTCTACATATATATATAATCTTAAATTTTCTAGGAATAGCCCATATTTATCGGCAAAGAAGGTCTGTACAATTTTGTAAACGTTAAGCAAGAGACTGAACCAATAAGTACAGCACAAAAATTGCATATTTCTCTAAGATATTTTCTGTCAAATACTTTCCATCGATGTAAGCCATTTTCAAGACATACTTCATTAAGTTTTAAACTCTACAATACTTTGTCATTCATTTATAGTCGTGTGATTTTTTTAGATGATATGGAAAGATTATAGAATATAAGAACCAGCATATAGGAGAATCCGGTTCTGAAAATATTTCCTTATGATTATTCCCTTTGTATCAATAAGGAATTCTGCAATGCTACAAAACACTTTCGATTAAACAGAACTAGATAGAAGGATAAACTTTAGTAAGAACAGTCTATCAAAGCGACATAAAAATAAAACATAATACTTGGAGAATGTACTTTGAATAAAACACATGACATATTTATACTTTATAACCGTAACTTTACTGGCATTACTTCAAGGCATTTTAAAACGAAATGCATTTTAATGAAGAAAAAGAAACTTCCATTATTGCTATAAACATAAAAATCTCCAAATGGTGCCTTTTATGTAATATTACTCCCAGCGAACGTTTTTGTTCAATTCTCTCACATTTCAGATTTTTTTAAATATAGAGTTCTCTGGATCATGAAGCATTCAATTAAAGAAAAAAGTGAATATTTAAACACTAAAGAAAATGCGTCGTTCATTCATAATTAGTAGATACAAAACGAAAACATTTTTGGAAAAATCACATCATTGAAGTGTTCTACCAACATGCATAACCCACCTACATACTTCAGGGAGGCGACAGATGCCATCCAGTGACTTGTGCTAATCCTCATTTTCTGGAAAAGGTCAAAATGACATGGGTTCATATCTGAGGTGTGTGGTGGGTGCTAAAGAACTGTGCAGTTCCATCTGCCAAATAAATTAACCGCAAGGGCTGCAGCCCACCTCTGTGGTGTAAAGATACTGTTTTTTGCCCCACATTCGAGGTTCCCCGAGTTCGAATCTCTGTCAGAGTGAGCTATCTGGATAAGGAGTTATATTTTTGGAGTTTTTCCTTATCCTGAAAAAGTATGTCGGATAACTTGTAGGTTTTATGGACCCTGGACTCATTTGAACACCATTTCATTCATCGTCCATTATAATGTTGGCTGACGTTTAAGAGAAAAAGACTGGAGCAGCCATGTGATTGCGAATATCATCATCTAGCACAACACACTGCTAATTCAGGAGTTTTTGAGCTTATGACGCATAGCTGGAGGTATTAAATGTCGTTCCAGAATGTAACTGTAATTTGCAACATTCACACAATTTCCCACAGAAACTAAATGAGTGACAAACACCTCAAAATAGTGAGTAGCTATGCACATGACTTAAAATGGATTTGTTCTTGCCGAACGTTTTTGACCGTGGGGAATCTTTGTGACGCCCACCATTTTACAATTTCATCAAAAGTGTTTGGTGCCATAACCCAGGTTTCATCATAAGTAAGAGCTGAAGAAAACACTCACCTTAACGCTCATAGCAAATTCGCTCCTTTCATTCTCTACTACATGTTCTCCTCTTCAAGATTGTGTGAAATCCATTGAGTGGAGTTTTTCCTCATGTTTTACTTCCTAAGTTGAGTAGAGTCTCGGTTATCCGACCTTCGCTAATCCGACATTTTGTATTATCCGACTCTCACCAGTGCTTGGTGAAGAGGATGTGTATCCTCGAACCTTCAGTGGGTGTGCAGGTATAGCTTGGGCGCGAACGATATTGTTTTCACTTCCTGCGAGTACAATATGGCAAGTAAAAGAAGAAAGTGGTTGTTTCCATGGAAGACAAGTTGACGCCATTAAAGAGACTGGACAAGGGGGAAACTCTCCATAAAGTGGCTTCAAATTATGGTGTTGGGCGTGTTAAATTGGGGGAATGGCAAAAAAGAGAGAAGAAATTGAAAAGTGGTGTGCTACCGGAGCAACAAGTGATGCACTAAAACACAGGAAAACAGTGAAACAATGTGAATATGAAAAAGTTAGCAAAGGACTGTTCCTTTGGTTCACTCTAAAACGAGAAAAGGGTCTACCAATAACAGGGCAATATGTATTTTCGGAAAGCGCTGAGTGAAGGGGATGCTAATTTTACTGCCAGTGTTGGGTGATTTGATCGTTAGAAGAAATGGTACGGTATTAGACAGCTTAATACTTGTGGTGAAAAAGTGTCCGCTAAAGCTGACGAAATTTGGAAATTTGGAAAGGAAATCCAAGAATTATTTCTTGCTGAAGGATTAACTGGTGATCAGATTTTTAATTTTATCGAAACTGGACTAAATTTCAAGATGTTGCCATTTGAAGCTCTTTCAGCCCAAGGAGTGGCGTCTGCCCCTGGCTACTGAGTGCACGAGAGGTGCTGTCCTCCACAGGAGAGAAAGTCTCCGGGGCCTGAGACGCAGGGGGACTGCATAAGGTTCCCACACCCTCCCTGGACAGGTTTATGACACCCATGTCAGTACAGTAACAGACCATTCAAAAACATTCTGACGGCTTCTACTTTCGTGAATGAATCTTCCTCTTTTTTCTCCCTTTTTAACCTTTTTTTTATTGTTTCCGTTTATTTCACTGACTGTTTCTATTGTTTCACACATATACACTATACATATAAACACCCATGCTCAAGGCGGGACTAGAACCTGCGACGCTCTAGGCGGCGCAATGCTAGAGACATGCGTTCTAGCGACCATGGCTACGAGTGCCGGCTACTCGGTTTTAGTTTACTGAGTAAATAAGGCGCATTATTTTTTTAACGGTTCTGCTCCTTGTGTAGCATGCGTTCTCTGTCACACACATTCGCTGTCCTTGTCCCACTGTGTAAGGGAGCACATTCATTTCAGGGACTTTCTTTGCGTTGCTGGACAGTATTAGTGTTTCGTCGATGGCGAAATCTCGCAGCAAGGAAACGTCATTCAGCAAGCAAGCAGACTTCATTGAAAATCTTCTTTTCTGAAGATATTTGGAGGTTCTTTTTGTTCAATATTGCATGTGGAATTTGGTTTTATTATTCAATAGATACGCAAAACCAATAATTGTTTTAATAATGCAGTATTCCTACAATGTTTTACTACGTTTTCCAACTTATGTTGTATTATCCTACATTTTCGGTTATCTGACCTTGTCCAGGGCCAGTTTAGGTCGGACAATCGAGACTCTACTGTATATGAAGAAACGCTCCAAGAACAATTCCAACTTCCTTGCTAGTCCAACAGCGTGTTCTAACAGCGTTCACATGCACATCATCATCACTTACTGATTGCGGTTGTTAGCTCTCTATTTTTCATAACTTCCCTACCTCGGTGAAATGCCCACCTGGCCACGGTACGATACAGTCAAATTTCTCTACTACAAGGGAAGCTGCATATCATTGTGAAACATTAGAGCATTGCCTCCTGCTACCTAAACTTTTATTAAGCACCTTATTTGTATTTATTTAATACATCACAAAACTACAGATGAACACTTGACAGATTAAACTCAATACAGGTATCTTATAGGGAAATAACATTACTCAGATAATAAATATCAAAATTTCTGTTATAAGCTTGCATCAGTTACAGCTGATACCTCAATATATAAATATTTCTGCCATTCATTATTGAATGACCACATGCATATTAAAATAATTTTGTGGAAACGCAAATTAATCAAAGCTATGTTGATGAAAATTATGATACAATGATTTCTATGAAAATAACAAAAAGCAGTTCACAAAAATCATAGCATCCTAGAAGCTTCATGCCGAAATTAACGTAGGAATTCGCGGGAGGTAAGTTTATGTAATAAAATATATTATATTAGATTTATTACGCAAATTACTAAATTACTATAATTGATAAATGACGTCATGACAAATACCAATAACAGAATTATATAAAAATGAAAATCACTATACACTACTGCACCAAAAGCGCAGTTTTGACCCAGATTTTAAATATATTACGTTGCTTCATAGAAGTAATGTTGGTTTGTTGATTTTGGTGTTTTGGAAAATTAATTGTTTCTTTGGTTTGGCAATGCTATTTACAGGTGTCATGGCTAGTGTTACCTACATTGCGAGAATGCATCAATCTTCAGTTGTTAATAAACAATCCCAAAATGTAGATAACGAAATTTGAACTTAAGGGTCCTTCTAAAACACTACTGGAAACAACATTAAACCTGCTGCCGCAAATCGAGGAATATGAGAAGTGAAAGGAGAAGGTGTCATTAGTGAGCGTCTGGCATGAAGATGGTTCCAAAGTTTCAACATTGGAGACGAAGACACTAAAGATTTACCACGTTCTGGAAGACCTAAAGTATGGAATACTGAGGATACACACAAAGTTTTGCGAGAAAATCCGCCCAAAACGTACCAGTAGGCTTTTAGAAAAACTTAGTGTGTCAAAAGATAGCACAAATCGGCACATTAAGAAACTTGGAAAAGTATACACAGGTTGTAAATCTGTACCTCATGAACTGTCACCTCAACAGGCTGAACATAAAGTGGCTATCTGTCGTCAGCTTATCCCTTGGATGATAGATTTGTTAGAATAATTCTCACGTGTTATGAAAACTGAGTATATTACCGAAAACCTGATGCCTCGAAACAGTAGCTTGATCCCCTTCAACCTGCCAAAGTCATCATTAAAAGATTCAGTTCGGTCCTAAATTAAATTTTGTGTGTCTGGTGGAATTTTGAAGGTGTGATTCACTAGGATTTTGTTCCAAAGGGTCGGGCGATCGAAGCGATCTTTATTATTAACAACTGGAACGAGTTCATAAAATTTTGAGACGAGATACCCAACATTAGTTAACCGAATAGAGTTTTATTGTAACAGGATAATGCAACACCACGTACTACACGAAAAGCCGTGGAAAAAATTCAGAAATTGGGAGGAATCGCACTGCTACAACACCCAGAGTACAGCTCTCATCTAATGCATGTCCCATCTTCTACGTGGAAGAAATTTTGACAACTTTGAAGTAGTGCAGGTGGGTGTCACCGAATTCTTCACACCAAAAATCAGAGACTGGTACCATCGTGTGATAATAAACCTCGCTGAACAATGGTTCAAGATCATAGAATTTAATGGTCTTTGAAAATTTTTTGTGAAAACACATTTAAAGTGATTGCTCTTCTTAAAAACGACATTATTTATGAGACAGCATCTGCACTATATGACAATATTTTAATCTGAGAAAACAAATGATTAAACAAGTAAATAGAAGTAATGCGACATTTTTTTGTAATTTGCTACGTTTACATGCATTTATATGTGTTGATTACGATTATTTCTGTAGATTATTCATGAATGGAATCATAAGTTGAAAAATTGACCTTTTATACATACAATAGGCACACCGGAACAAACACTGAAAGTAGTTTAGGTACGTTTTATTTAAAGAAAGCTCGTATATAGTGCATAGGTACATTTTCTTCGTAATATGGCAGACATAAGTTGTAGTCCAGCTTCAAGGTATGTTATGCCTAGAAATTTCAGAGGACAGATTAAGAACTAATTTAAAATTCATATTTTAAGTGTTATTGATATTTGAATAGAATATTGACTTGGCACCAAGGAGAAATACAGGGCTATTGAAAAAGAAGGAACAGATTTCAAACAGTAATTTTTCCAAACTACAAAATATATTAGTACAATGCACATATCTGTTAAAAGAAGAAGGTTCAATTTTCAATTTTTATGAACACCATGTTTTACACGACAAATCAGCTGCCACACACAAATCAGCTAGTTATAAAATTCGCAACTTCAACAATTCGAAGTCACAAACATTCAAGGGCTTCAAGCACAGGGGGATAGAAACACGGTCTTTCACATAACCCCATACATACATACCTACCTACAAGTCAGAAGAAGTCAGACCGGGAAGGCCACCGGCGACGAAGTTGATCTTTTGCTTCACCTCTTTCAATCGAAAGTCCTGCAATGATATCATTTAGGTTAAGTTGGACATGCTTAGTGAAATGGTGTGGTGCACCATCTTGCATGAAGATGAAGTCATTTAAATCATCTTCCAGCTGAGGAAATAACCAGTTCTGAAGCATGTCTAGATAGGTTAGTCCAGCTACAGTTTTCTTAATGAAGAAGAAAGGTCCATATACTTTGTCTACAGATATAGCACAGGTGAACTCCCTTTATGTTCAATAGCGAACATAAAACCTTCACATTATGCGGATAGCCATTACCGGAAAAATGAAAAGTGCATTCATTGGGAAAAACTAATCATTCAGAAAGATTGCCTCTTCCATATTATCTAACGTGCTAGTGCAATATTCGTACATTTTCTTGTGGTTGCTGGAATTTAATCCTTGCAATAAGTGCAGTTTGTTCGGCTTTAGGAGCAGATGGTATTTCAGAATTTGCCATACGGTTGTTTGAAGAATGTTAAGTTCCATGCTTGCTCGGGCTGTGGAAGTTTTAGGGCTCTTTTCATAAACGGTAGGAATAGGCTCGACATTTTCATTCGATGTGCTTAGACATCTCATGCTTCTAAGAAACATGAAACATCTATGAATTTTCGATGCCACTGGTAAATCTGCTGAAGCTGAGGGGGCTTTTTATTAAACTGAAGGAGAAAAGCGTGTTAAACTACAAAAATGGGCTCTAGTTTTGTTAACTGTAGCACAGACGATATTGTTTCCTGTTGTGTTACTGCAATCAACACATGAAGAAACACATTTCAAACATAATTCTCCTAATAACATCCTCCTTTTCGCTAATGTCTCTATGACCCCCGCAACCAGCTTATACGATGTTGCCACTTCATTTCAGTGACGTAACACTGAAAACTGCTCCTTTCCATGCTAAAACAACTCTATAACTTTCTAAGAATTATAAGCTAGCCTGCCATATCTAATCTGGCAACTTTGGGTACTTTCACCCCTCACTAACGTAACCTTCCGAACCACTTCTACGAATCTACTTGAAAACTAGCAGTCGCTAATTACGTGTTTAATGCAATCTTACCCTGAACCAATCTGCCCCCATAATCTATTGCCTTAAAATTTAATACAAATTGATGAAATATTTAATTGTATTATAAATATTAATTTATTTAATGGATCCATAATTTCTCTATCAGTTTTAAATGTCTGTACAACATCGTTGGAATTATGGTTCTATATTTTATTTGGAAGAAATAAATGTGTGAAATGTGTTTCAACTTTATAAGTAGCCTGTATTTTCAAAAACTGCATTGATTGGTTCATTATTGTATCCAATATTAAGATCATTGGCAAATCGGCCTCTCATGGAGGGATAAGAAGGAATTAAGCAAACAATATGACGTGTCCTACTCAAATATACTTCTCTACTCACTGTTTTACAAATAATCCTTTAAAATCATTATTTTTAAATTATTTCACATTAATCGAGAGATATTCTCAGGAAATTCAAGATACACCTAAACATATTTTATTTATAATGCTAAATGGTAAATAAAACAAAATCGCTATGCCTTTTGCAGAAAATAAACACATTCGTAAAATGTTCCATGTAAAGGTTAGTTCAGGATTTGGGATTTTTTTAATGGTGTCACTACGTCTTTGGGAGACGCCGAACTTAAATGCCCCAACTTAAATGCCAAGATTGGTGTTTAACCGACGTTTTGTTTTCGGGTTATACTGCTCACCTACAAAGAGACGCCCACAGACAGACTCACACACAAAATCAAACTCATCTGTCGGTCAGGGTGAGTTACCTGGATAAGGTGTTTTCCAGGAGTTTTCCCTATCCTTAAAGCCAAATGTCGGGTAGCTCTAACTTCCATGGACCCTGGACTCATTTGAACATCATTTCACCCAATTCATTCACCGTCCGATATGGCTTATCGTTGGACGACGTAAATTACAAACAAGCAAAACAAGAGAGAGATCAAATCCATACAAGCATAAGCTTTTTTTTCCCTAAAATTTCTCAATTTTGATTCAAGTAGTCTTATTTCATGAGCAATAAAATAATTCCTCGACTTAGAGTAGCTACACAGTAAATAGAAACTGCGAACCAGTTTGAACCGTAAGATGTACACAATGAATCCCAAAATTTTGCAGTGGTAGTGTAACGAAAGGCGCAGATCTCTGGTTGAATTGTGGATCACGCAACATTTGCCTCTGGATCTCAGGACAGTCCATGTGTCCTCTAACGTTGTTATATTGGACGATGAATTAAATGAGTGAAATGATGCCCAAATGAGATCAGAGTCTAAAGAGCTTAGTGCTCAGGATATGAAATACTTCGGAATAAACCTTATCTAGATAGTTCACTCCGACAGACACTCAGACTCTGGAGCTCATGAACAGGAGGCAGACACGCTGCCATCTACGCTACGGAGAGTATATGTGTACATACATACTCCGGGAATATCCCGGAAATGGTTAATTCATAGGAAATACGTTTGGTATGAGGTTTAACTAGTCCTCATTTTTGTGCAATAAGATTTGTGCAACTCTTTACAGTCAATCCATTTCGTAAAAGGGCACGATTTTAGATTCATTTTTAAATATCTTATATAAAGTATTTTAATACAATTTATAGAGTTATTTTTGTAAAATTAAAAGTTTTTGAAGAATGTTCCCTATAAACGTTAGCTTGGTATAAGTGATTTTCTTTAAAATATTGCTGTTAAATTCCTGTAACATTGTTAGCTTAAACATGTCTAACCGACCCTTTGTTCTTGAATTATGCTGTCTCTAAACTGACTAAATGTCTATCTTTTTCTAAAATATTTTGGGGATAAAGTCAACCTCAAATTTGTGTTTTCGTGAAATGACATAAAATTTTTCAGTGCAATGAAATATTTACCTTCCAACTTCAAGCATTAAGACAGAAATTAAAAATGATATTCGACAGAACAACCGTGAGACATAAGATTTTTAAAATGCTATTCGAGCTGTATTAAAATGAAAGTGTGTTAAGAACGACAGATTTTCTGACCACAAGCTTGTATATCAACTAAAATTTAAATATAGGTACATCTCACTATGTAAGGCATTTACTAAATATTAATAATACCTTGGCCATTATTCAGTAAAGCTTCTTGGGTTACCAGCCGTGCGATATTTATAAAGTGGCCCGAGCTTTCGGCCATGCTTAGGAAGTGAAGAAGCCTTCTTCTCTATTGAATAATCATCTGCGTAAAAGCTTCAAATCTTATACCTTGGCCAATACTTCGCTAGGAATTCATATTAGTTTCAGTTAAATTATAAAAAATAAATTATTGATAATTTTAGAACTAATGAAATATGCTATTTCAGCAACAGTAACATTGAAGTTCTGTTGTACATCACGCCACTGACATTCCTGACTAAACGCGTGTGTGATTGCGCTCTTCGATCCTCATTTGTCTAAGTCTCGTAGTAACAATAAGGTGTCGCAGACGAGGTAGGGGATGCCTTACAGAAACAACGGGGAATATGTTTTTCAGATGCCGTTACTAACTTTACCGATTATCAAATGTACATCACAACTTCCTATGTGACCCACTTCTGCATGTAATTCAAACCAGAGTGCTTCCCGGCAGAGGAATAAGTTTATACATAGTGAATCCGACACCAAATACGAAATACTGCGGTATTGGAAACAAAAAATAAATTAAATCCATAGTTTTTGGTCGGGCGCAGAAACGAATAGCGAATAAATGGATTTATTGGTTAGCAATAAAAATGCATCGAGGCTTGTTGCATAGTTGGTCTGACCCAGTTTGTGATATTACACCTCAACTTATCGGCAGCTGATAGAACTAAATTACAAGGCTATGTTTTTACACAGATTTAACAATAACATTGCATAATATGTCCTTGTTAAAGAAAATCTAATGAATTATACTCACATGGCTTTCCCTTTTCATTACTGTTCCACACTTTAATCATATATAAATCTCATTTTCCGTTCCCTTGCATTATATTATATTGTAATCTATAGTTTAATATAATCCTGCATTTACCTTGGCGACTAGGACAATCATAAAAAGATCACGGGAACTGAAATGGAGACCTCTTGAATTGCGGCCACAAATGTTACTGCCTGAGACATCCTATTCCATGCATCAAATTTTGTTTTGTCCTTCCCTCTGGCACGCGCGCAGGCACACACACACAGACACACACACATTTTCACACATACACACATTAAAACACCTGCAAAATTCGACTTCAGTTTACAGTTTATTAATGTATATTAATTTAAATTTTTATTATTAATGGACGCTCTTAAACTGCTGTGGTTCTCACATCTCATTCTATATTGGGCGTGAAATATCAGTTAATTTGGCTCAGAGGTCCGTTTATCATGCTTAAAGTTGCTGTACTGCCATAAATCTAGAGCAAAGGACCACCGGCTTTACTTTTCTGCCGAGAAAGCCATTCTAAGGATTTTTACACCTGAAAAAAATCGAGGGCTCTTCGTCGGGTTTGAACCCACAATCTTAGTAACTGCAGGCTAAGATGTTACTTTACTTTAGTTTTTAATGTCACTTCCGTAAAACGATTTATTCCAAATTTCACTGTCACTCCAGTAATATAACCAACTCCAGTTTTCACCCTGACTTAAATTTTCGTTACGACTTAACGGCGTAGCAGATTTTTCTGCTTTTCGTTTCAGTATTTGGGGTATCAAACATAACACCTCTCTAATCTCACACAACAATAGCACCCAGTGTAATACAAAACTGCTGTCACGACCTAACTTGTAGACCCAGTACTTCATATTGGATCAACAACAATTCACTCACTATCTGACTTACGAACGCGCTTTCTTAGGTATAACTCTTTAAGATCGAGACTCTACGTGAGGGGCGGGCGGAAAGAAGCTTGTAGAAAAGTCTTAGCTCTCGACAGTGCTTCTGAATATTTCGTTGGGGGAGAAGCGCTTCTCCTCATTATCTGTATCTCTCTAACCGGCCAGTCGGTCGACAACATCCGCTGATCAGCTTGATACTGGGTCAAGTATACGCGCCAACAGTTTTATAACCGTCCTTTTCTTCCTTTAGTGATCTTAAAAGTATATTTCTGAGGTTATCTCGATATACAAACTTGGCAATGAAATTCAAAACTCCCTCTATCAATCACACGTAAGTTGTAGCGAAAGTAATAAATTCGTAAATTTGTTTATGTGCCTAGCTCTCTTAACTTCCAGTCATATCAGGGTACTTTAAAATCATATATCAGTGATGTAACTTGTTAAACTGTAGGTATATTGGCATTGATTTTTGACCACTTTTGCCGCAAAACACACCCATGTTCATACTCACGTTCGCCATATTCATATTTCCAGAGTGTGGAGGTTTGCAGGTCAGATTCCCCCCTCCGTCAGTAATCTATCTCTGGGTCGAGAAGGCAGAACGCTGACCACACAGGCAATCCTGCTATACACAGAAGTCTTGGTACTGTTCAAGAGATGGTGATCGATTTATACGAACCGAACGAGATGTAGTTTGCATTCAGTAGTTCCTGAGTTCAAATACCCTTCTGACCGAACGATTTTTATACGCATGCTGACTTATTTACCACCACGAATTTTTCTCTCTTCCATTTCTTTCTTGCCTTACCTCATCCGCCATCAGACGGTCAACCATAAAGAACGTATGTGACTAAGAGCCCATCTTAAAAGAGTCTGACCCGAGACACTGACCTGCTGAGGTCTTGGTGTTTGTATGAAAAGAAGACTTGTATGAAATTGATTGTTTCCCATAAGATATTCCAATTTTTATATTCCAACCTGTAAAACTGCTACATAGAAAATGTGCTTAAAATATTTAAAGGTCAACTTTTACAACTTAATATAAATTTCACCAAACATGAATCTTCACATCGACTGTAATTGCGTTTCAAATGTTTATAGTTCAGAAAGCATACGTACATTCCATTGGAACAAAATATAACTTTTTAAGGAGATAAAGCTGGTATGCTTAGAAAGCCACATCCTTAGACATCAAATTACAAGGTGTAACGTCAGTTAAGCTCCGAAAATCATTAATCCATAATTTTTAAATCAGAAAATAAAAATAAGTGTTAACATTATTCTACGTCTGAAATTTTGTTCTCTGAGTTGCGCAGAGCTTACAAAAGAAAAAAAAGCGTAACTACTTTCACTTTCAAATACAGAATTACAGTTCAGATCATTCACTTCATGGAGAATATTGTTCTACAAATTGCTACTACTGTGCCCAAAATATGTGATTCTACCTTTATACATGTATACGAGTTTATGTTCTTCAGTTTAAGCTTTTCCTGGGACTGGCATAATCAGTATAAATTAACTGTTTTCTCAAAAAATGGTAATATTATTAAATTAATTATTTTGTGTGATAAATAAATATTTAAACGTTGCATAGATTGCTAATATGCTATCAAAATGGTCGTTATTTTCAAAAATATATATTTTTTAACATATTAGGTCAGTTTTAGTTAATTGATGGAAATTAATCATTTCTCCACACTAGCCGTATATAGGCTAAGATATTTCATGGATAGAGTCAACATGAAAAATTCAATGCCATGACCGGGATTTGAACCACGGATCTCCTGGTTTCCGTCCAGTCGCTCTTAACCTTTGAGCTACCGTGGCCAACGCACCGTCCTGACATTAAATTCTCCAGTTGACTCATATATTTCCCCGGTAGACCACTAGGGGCTCTCGCACCCGAGATTCATCGTTTGTGGCGACTTACTATCGTAAGTACTTAAGTCCCAGGCTTCATCATTTAACTCTTATTATTTTAGTTAATTGATGGAAATTAATCATTTCTCCACACTAGCCGTATATAGGCTAAGATATTTGATGGATAGAGTCAACATGAAAAATTCAATGCCATGTCCGGGATTTGAACCACGGACGGAAACCAGGAGATCCGTGGTTCAAATCCCGGTCATGGCATTGAATTTTTCATGTTGACTCTATCCATGTTAAGTCAAATTAATTTTAATTTAATTTTAATGTAATTTATTTAAGGTTGCTTTAACAGCAAGGTCATATCGCGACTACGTTATACAAAATATACAGTATATATATAATGCATACAATATATGAAATGCAGTAACAGTACATAGAGCACTGAAGTTACACACAGAGATACAATATTAAGTTACAAATATGATAATACAAATTTACAATTGTAAATTATTATATACTTACATGTTAATAGTATGAACACTTGATTTTTATATACATTCTTGTACTTTTGAGGAAGAGCAGCACTTTCTTGAAATTCGATGGTTTGTTGAGTATAACAGATAAGTCTCCAGCGATCCCATGAATCCGTCGTTGTTTAGCATATTGTTTGAACTCTGTGAAAAGGTGTTTAACGGTGAGCTGTGTGTTGCAGACTTCACAGTAAGCTGGATTGGTTTCGGCGAGGATATGTGAGTGGGTTAATCCAGTGTGACCAATTTGAAGACCTCAGATGATTATTTGATCTTTTCTTTTGAGAGAGTAGACGGGTGAACAACTAGTGTCACCATTTCGTACAATGTTCAATTTTTCTGTTGGCGTCTGGTTCCAGGTTTGTTTCCATTGCATTCTGAGTTGCCTGCTGAGGTGGTTTACGGTATCTTGTTATGGTATGTTGTATTGTCCTTCCATTTCTGTAAGCTGTCTAGCTCCTTTGGCGGCTTTGTCTGTATCTTCGTTGCCTTTTGACACCACAGTGTGAAGGAACCCACATAAAGATAATCAGCTTGTTTTTGTTGAGGGCCGAGAGGTACAGACTGTGGACATCCTGAAGTAACTGCAGATCTGTTGAAAGATCTCTAATACTTTGAAGGGAGCTTATTGAATCAGTAACTATAATAAAGTTATCCTCACTAGAATTGGAAATGTAAATTACAGCTTTTTTGATGGCATGGAGTTCACAGGAGAAAATGGAACAGGTGTTTGGAAGTTTTAGTTGAAGCTTTATATCTGGGGCAATTACAGCGCATCCGCTACCGTTTTCCACTTTAGAACCATCAGTACATTTATGATTAGGATGCAGGTTTCGGATTTCCTGAAATGCTCTTCTGTAGATGGATGCATCAGTATGAGATGTCTGGTAAACTGCAAGATCCAAGTTAAGTTGGGGTGAAGTTTTTCACCATGCTGGTAGATTACGAAATTTTCTTGGCATTACGTCAGAAACTTCAAAATCGTGTTATTCAATGTAATGCCTGATTTTGCGCTGGAATGACATTACATTTTGTAAGTTTGCTGGAGAATGTTCGTATGTGTCGGAGAAGACGTATTGATGAATCAATGATTTAGTTCTTGTTGCAATTTTAAGCGCATATCTTAAGCTGAGTTCCATTCTGCGGATATCTAATGGCGGTTCATTAGTTTCCATTAATAGAGCAGACACTGGGCTGTTTCATTATGCTCCTAGACATAACGTTTGAGCCGAAGTTTCAATTACATTTAATGTATTTAAAACTGCTAGCTTCGCTGTATTGTACACCTTTGCACCATAATCCAAACTTACTTCTAATATTTGTTTTGTAAATTTGTAAGAGGACACTGAGATCGGAGCCCCAATTTTTGCAGGCTAACTTTTCATCACGTTAAGTCTTCTTAAACATTCATTTCTCAGTTCATTTACATGATCCTTCTAATTTATTGCTAAAATTGTGATATTTTGAACTGATTCGATTATCTGGTTGTCTATAAAATTTGCGGGTTTTGAAACTTCACGTGGTGATTTGGAAAAGCATATGCATTTGGACTTATCATAAAGGAAAATTAAGACCAGAAGTCCACATTTGTTGATTTTCTAAAGTCATTTGAAGAAATAATGAAATAGTAGAAGGATTTTTTCCTTTACAAAAGCTTCTCAGGTCATCAGCAAGGAGTAAACCCTTCAAAGGGGGTGTAATGTTGTTCATAATGCTATTGATGGTTATGAGAAATAGTGTGACACTGATAACAGATCCTTGTGGAACACCTCTTCCTATGGATTCTTCTTGGGACATGACTCCTTTATATAAGACTCGTATTTTCCATTCCTGAAGAAAGTTTTTAATAAAGTGATATAAATTGCCACTGATGCCGATGCTTTGTACAGCTCTGAGATTGAAGTGAAATGCTATCATACGCTTTTTCTATGTCTAGACTTAATGTCATCCGGTGCTGTTTCTGACTAAAAGCTGTTTTAATCTCCGAGCCAAGCATTACAAGCGACGGAAACCGTTTTGAAATTCGGTGAAATACTGCATTGTCTTTAGTTTCCAACGCAGTCGGTTAGTAATTATCTTATCTAGTGTCTTGCACATGGTGCAAGTAACAGCTATAGGCCTGAAACTGTTAGCTGAAGTGCAATCTTTGTTTGGTTTAAGCATGGATATTATAACTTGCCTTATGCCAATGGTCAGGGAAGCTCCTGGAAGTCCATAAGTGTTTGAAAATTTCAAGAAGGTATAGTAGTGCATCTTGTAGTAGTAATTTTATCAGCATATAAAGTATATTATCTGGTCCCGGGCTGGATCATGTACTCTTTTCGAGAATGTCCAAGAATTCAGTAAAAGTAATATTGTCATTTTAGTCTTCTTGATTGTTTTCGTCAGGTTCGTAACAGCGGTAGTTTTGAATCTTTGATGCTTCTTCTTTTGATGTCGCTGAAAATATCTGTACTAATATGTTTGCTATGGTTTGGGGGTTGGAAGTGATAATGTTTGATGTTTTATCATGAAGAGTTATATCAGGTATTTTTCCATAAGATTCCCTAATTTTAAGAATATTTTGCCTTATTACTCTTGAAGGAGTTTTAGCTAACACACTAATGTCTGATTTATATAATACCTCAGGGGCCGTTAGATAGGTTATATTGTTATATAAGTGTGTTCTGAACATTTGCCAATTTGCATATTTTAGGTTCCACTTTGGTTCAGGGTTAGTACAGTGAGGAATGCTAGTTGCGTCGGTTAATGCAATAAGAAAATGATAGCTGCCACACAGTTCTTTAAATGCTGTCCACTTAAATTTGTCCTGTATATCGGGGGTGGTTATTGTCAAGTCCATGGCACTGGAGGTGCCATTAGCTAAGCTGAAGTGCTTGGGTGAGGTATCATTGAGCACGTTGAGGTCTTCCTCATGCAGGAGTTGTTCCACTATTTCCCCTCTTGAGTTGGTGTTCTTACTAGTACTATGGCTATTGAAATCGCCCAGTACGATAAATGATTTCGGAAGTTGGTGTATTAGCTGTTGAAGCTTGTGTAAATCAAGTGGAGTTTTATTTGGATGATACACGTTGCAAATCAAGATAGGTAGTGGTAGATATAGTGGCAATGGCTTCAATTTCCATTGTGAGTGGAATTTCTTGGTGCTTAATATTTTTGATATAGGTGGCCACGCCTCCACTAGCATGTTGGTAGTTCTCGCGCTTTGTGTGAAAAGAAGAGTAACCTCGCAAAGATGCGACATATTCAACTTTGAAGTTCGTTTCCTGTATACACAGGAAGTCTGGGTTATATTGGTATTAAATTAGTTTAAGATATTCAAACTGGGTTCTGAAACCATTTATATTCCACTGCAGAATGGAATTAGCCAGGTTTGCTGTTTGTGTTTATTTTACAGTTGCAGAGGATAGTTTACTACACAGTGAGTAATACTATTTTTCTTACTTGCCATAGCAGTAACGAGTTTTGCTTCTAGCCTGAACTTCTATTTTTAATGCTGCGATTTTCATAAAAAGGATATAGCTTCCTCGTGGTAAGAACTAGACCCTCAAGTTCATTTGTGTAGTCGTGAACAATGGGTAATACATCAGACTTGCCTCCCGTGTTTTCAAATAGCCTTACTAATTGTGTGAAACTGAGAGCAAAATTCCTAGGATTTTCTTCCATCAGTTTCACAGGTGACATTAGCTTACTAATAGAGATATTTCCGTCACTGGATTTGGGTTCCTTGGATGAGTGTTTACGTCTGAAGGACGGTTGTTCCCTTGTGTTACAGTCATCCTCATATTGTGAGTCTGGTTGTTCAGATGAGAAATCGGAGAGAGAATTACTTTCGTCATTGTTTTGATTATTTGTACAGCTACTTGTGACTGAGAGGGGTCGTTTAGCCTTAACTGGAGGTTGCTTTGCTATTGCAGTAGATGTATTGGGTGTATTCGTAGGAGCTCTTATGTCTTCCTCACTGTTCCCCTGAAGTATATGTCCTTTGGTGTTATTAGTATGTTTACATAGCTCAGGGAAATTCCCTACAAAAATATCTGGAGGATTGCTTAAGTCAGCTGTGCTTGTTGGTGTTTTGCACTCTTTAGCTAAGTAACCCTCCGTTTTACATATGAGGCACTTTTGGCAGTCAGATGATATATAAACCCAGTAATTCGTACCTTCGTATAGGATCTGCATATTCTCTGAGAGTTTATCTAGATCATTTGTTGACACAAATAGTTGTCGTCTGAAGCTCAGCACATTTGAGAAACCTGGCTCAGAAATCCCTACACGTATGTCTGTTATGGATGACATAACTTTAACACCCATCTGTGATAGTGCATCTACAAGTATTTGACCAAGGGGGCCCGGGTTCGTTCCCAGGCGACCGCAAAGTGAGATTTGTGGTGAACAACACGGCGCTGGGGCGGGTGTTCTCCGGGATCTCCGGTTTCCCCCGCCATCTCATTCCACCGCTGCTCCATCTTCATCACATGTATCATCAGTGTCATCGCCTGCGGTGCCGTATGTAGTAAAAGAAGTGCGTTAATCACTACACATTTCATTTACAAGTATTTGGTTAGGTATAACCGAACAAATATTGGAAAGAATTACGCGCTTATTTTCAGTGATAAGTGGTCGCAAATCAAGATTGAAATCTTTAATTTTGATTTTTCGGTGCTTGCTAGTTAGCTCCTCGGCTGCCTTTCTGCTATTTACGAATATGCAGATTCTGTTATTGGAAATGCGTGATGCAAATTGTAGGTTAGCTGGTAAAGTAAGCTTGCCAACAGCAAGGATGTAGTCCTTGAGGGTTAACTCTTCATGCGCATCTATTACAATGGCCTGTTCTTTACCTGGAGCGGATTTAGCAACAGTAGCATAACTTGGTTGCACAATGTTATTAACGTTAATCCTTGGGTTACCTGGTTTAGGAGCACTCCTGTAGTCAGCAGACTCCATCTTGTTATTATCGATGTGCCGTGGAGCGAAGTTAAGTCTGCAGAGGGCACTGTTGTGATATAGAAACTCTTTGGATTGGTTAGCGATATCAGGAGGCAGTGTAAAATGTAGATAGTGAAATACACCCTTCCAGCTACCGATCCATTAGCCTCCTTTCCACCCTCTCGAAAGTTCTCGAGAGGCTAATTCTTGCCCGCTTGTCCCCAATATTGGTAGACATTCAAGCCATTCCTGACCACCAGTTTGGTTTTCGTCCTGGGCACTCGACAGTTCAGCAGTTGCTGCGTGTGGTGGAGACCGCCGCCCTGGGTTTCCAGGAAGGCGCCTTCACGGCGGCAGTTTCACTGCATGTCGAGAAGGCCTTCTCTACGACATGGCATGCCAGACTCCTATACAAAATGATCCATCTGGGGCTCCCAAAACAAATGATCAACATTCTACACAGCTTCTTGCGACATCGCTCATTTAAAGTCTCAGTCGCGGGGAAAACATCAACACTAAGGCCAGTGAGAGGCGGAGTCCCCGAAGGCTCTGTGCTATCCCCCGCCCTCTTCAAAGTCTTTATGGCAGATTTCCCCACAGAACCACGAGTCGTAATGGCACAATACGCTGACGACGTGTTTCTGTTCTGCAAGGACAAACACATCCTCAGAGCCTTCAATACCATTCAAAGACATCTCCGCCTAACATAACAGTGGTGCCGGCGTTGGCGGATGTCCGTAAATCCGGACAAAAGCCACGTCATACTTTTTACAAAGTGCCACACCCCCGCCGACTGCCCCAACTTCAGCTACCGAGGTCGAAGGATAGAGTGGTCAAACTCTGTCCAGTACCTTGGAGTAAACTTGGACAGAGGTCTAACTTTTCGCCGACACATCAGGGACCCTTCGGCGAAGGTACAGGGAGCAATTGCTTCCCTGTACCCAATGCTGGGGTCGACCTCGATGCCAGTCCGCATGAAGTTGTACCTCTTCCGAGCGTTGGTAATCCCGGTGATGCTATATGCCTGCGAGATCTGGGGCATGGCAGCAGACAGCTGGATAACATGGCTTCAACGTGCACAGAATAGAGGACTGCGGTCTATCTATTCTGTGGGACGTTATTTCCCTACCAGGTTGCTCCACGAAGCAACGGGTCTTCCATACGTGGAGGATGAAATTAGGTGCCGGGCTTCAAAATTATACGCAAGTTTACCATCACACAGAAGCGCCCTTGTCAGATAATTGGGAAATTATGACCCCACTAGACGCCGATCTAGGCTGCATCGGGTCCCCCGTATGGCATGCGGGCACCCTAGATAACCCAGGAGCTAACCCTATCAGCAGCTAAAGCTGAGCTCCTCATAATTCCTCCAAGCTGTTTGGCATCTAAATTTCTCCCCAACTAAAATTAAAACTAAAATTAAACAAAAATAAAAATCGGGTGCTAGTACTGCATCCTCCCCATCAACACGAAGGTACTTCGTTAACCTTTAAATTTACTCCCAATCAAAAACCTACATCACCTTCATCCGACAAACTCAATTCTAATCCTACGTGCGGTAAAACTCTTAACGGGTGAGCACGCAGCAAAAACTTTCTGGCTGTATACAGTCAGCCAGCACGAGCGAGCGAGCGAGATAGTGAAAAACGGACAGTTGAAAAGAGATTCAGGAATATCTTGTAAACATATCTAATTATAATTTGGTGTTCTACATTATATATAATTAATAAATATGAATACAAGAGAGCAACAAATTGGTGACCCCGTGATTTGAACACCCAACCTTCTGATACCTTTACCAGGGCTCCTGTACCTCCTTTTTGCTTGATAATAATCACTCTAACGTAAAAAACGTATATTTTTGTTTGGTGTTATTACAAAACTTGTGATTCTTCTATAATTAGGAGAAACAAGTAATACGGAGCTATAGCACGCAGTCAACAAAGCTTGTCATGGCCTACCTCGTGAATGTTAATCAAAGTTTGGTAGAAATGAGGAAAATATCATAACTTCCCTTCTAAACAAATGAATACAATTCAACATGTATGTTCTAAGAAAATATTCCCATATTCCCCGTATAAATTTAAATTTCTGATATAACAAATAAAGAACTTAGGTGATTTAATTTGACGATACATAAGACTTTAATCTCTGCTTAATGGCTGCTTAAATTAAGCAATGAAAGTCTTTCCAATCCAGTCTTAGAAGAGGCTGCATTAGAGCATAAATATATTGTGTATCTAACACATTGTTCATGAAATCTCTCTCTCTCTCTCTCTCTCTCTCTCTCTCTCTCTCTCTCTCTCTCTCTCTCTCTCTCTCTCTCTCTCTCTCTCTCTCTCTCTCTCTCTCTCTCTCTCTCTCTCTCTCTCTCTCTCTTCTTAGAAAGCAGGCGAGAAAACAAAAATTGCCATGTTTACATATTTGTGTGTGATTTTTGCTAAGAGACGTGCCTTCGTATATTACAAATAACTTTTTTTCTAGACGCTTGTTATCCAGGCTGGATAGCATACAAGAAAGAAAAGGAAGAAAAAACAGCTGAAATCTGACAAAAGCGAAGCTAGTCCGGTTGCACACAAAATAATTTGTACTGGGATTAATGTCACTAGAATGTCAGCCAGCCCTCTGGAAAAAACTTTCCGGAATTAAAGAGGAGCTTTGAAAAACGAGACGGCGCTTCTATGCATAGAATGCGAGTCTGTTTCATAGGTTGGTACACAGCAGGCTGCTTTTATTCTAGCTCTCTTTTGTTCCGCAGATATTTTTCGTTTTTCATTTGTTTTATTTAGTACCGAAAGCATGTGTCAGCTGCTTTTATTTGTCGCATATGTTTACCGCTTGGTTTTTACTGCCATTAAGCATTATTAAATCAAAACAAGCGGCATTTAGTTCTGTGATTTATTGTCGTACAGTCTATATTGGAGCCAGAGATAGGTAGTATAGCAATCTCTGAAGCTTTATCTCAACAAAGCATTTCAATCCTATGAGGCTAGTCAAATGCGGCAGTTTATTTAACTAGACGCACAAATGTGTGTTTATTATCTCAATTTGTTCTCTTCCGGAGGCCCTAAACAGCTAAAGGGAATATTGAATGCTTAGCTCTATAACGTGGAAATGCAGATACCTAAATTGCGGCTTTTTTAAGTCCATAGCTTGAAAGTTCGACTCCCGCAAGCAACTTGATTGTTAAAACTATCTCAATCGCAATTTATTCCGGTAGAAAATAATGGCTGGGATTTCTAAAGGACTAATTCAATAGAGTTTGATATCATAAATTAAATTAATAAAGCTAAACTCCACAGGGGTTGTTGTTAAAATAAGTGCTCCAGACCCACAGCAATGGGACGTTGTTTCTCTGGAGGGGGAAATAAAAAATAATTGATCAAAATCATACTAATACTATACTTTTCATTCTTAATATTACTAAGCCATTTAACGGATGAAGATAATTACTATGTAAAATCATACTTTTGTCGCATTGTATAGCTACTTTTCATTTCCAAATTTTGAGACTCTTAAGCGCAAGTTTTCATCTTGTATTCTAAATACGAATTTAAATATAAAGTTATGAAAGGCCACAGATTCTGCTTAATTCAATTTTATTTAACGTGTCCTTCACATTTTCACTATAGCTGTAACTTCTAATATACCTTAAGGGCTGAATCCCTATGTGCATCAGGAATTATTGTACTTATGCCAGAAAAATGATTTTAGGATTGCCAATCGTATCATTTATTTTACTGCCTATACAACTCTGTTATGACTTGCGCCGTGACACAGTGGGTTGGGGCTTCTAGCTGTTGTCCATGGCCTCAAAAATTACCAGGAATTAATCATTTATGGGGCTGTTTTAATTTCGGTATATATAACCGATGCCTCGTCAACATCGTGAGGAAAGAGAGAGTGCACTAGTCGACAATCCTGGCTCTGAAGTAGCCAGCATTCAGACTAAGAGATATCTAATACTGGCACCATCACCTCCCCGTCATTTCAATCCTATGAGGCTAGTCAAATGCGGCAGTTTATTTAACTAGACGCACAAATGTGTGTTTATTATCTCAATTTGTTCTCTTCCGGAGGCCCTAAACAGCTAAAGGGAATATTGAATGCTTAGCTCTATAACGTGGAAATGCAGATACCTAAATTGCGGCTTTTTTAAGTCCATAGCTTGAAAGTTCGACTCCCGCAGGATTTCAATTAGCGAGCAACTTGATTGTTAAAACTATCTCAATCGCAATTTATTCCGGTAGAAAATAATGGCTGGGATTTCTAAAGGACTAATTCAATAGAGTTTGATATCATAAATTAAATTAATAAAGCTAAACTCCACAGGGGTTGTTGTTAAAATAAGTGCTCCAGACCCACAGCAATGGGACGTTGTTTCTCTGGAGGGGGAAATAAAAAATAATTGATCAAAATCATACTAATACTATACTTTTCATTCTTAATATTACTAAGCCATTTAACGGATGAAGATAATTACTATGTAAAATCATACTTTTGTCGCATTGTATAGCTACTTTTCATTTCCAAATTTTGAGACTCTTAAGCGCAAGTTTTCATCTTGTATTCTAAATACGAATTTAAATATAAAGTTATGAAAGGCCACAGATTCTGCTTAATTCAATTTTATTTAACGTGTCCTTCACATTTTCACTATAGCTGTAACTTCTAATATACCTTAAGGGCTGAATCCCTATGTGCATCAGGAATTATTGTACTTATGCCAGAAAAATGATTTTAGGATTGCCAATCGTATCATTTATTTTACTGCCTATACAACTCTGTTATGACTTGCGCCGTGACACAGTGGGTTGGGGCTTCTAGCTGTTGTCCATGGCCTCAAAAATTACCAGGAATTAATCATTTATGGGGCTGTTTTAATTTCGGTATATATAACCGATGCCTCGTCAACATCGTGAGGAAAGAGAGAGTGCACTAGTCGACAATCCTGGCTCTGAAGTAGCCAGCATTCAGACTAAGAGATATCTAATACTGGCACCATCACCTCCCCGTCTTGGTTGAATGATCCCTTTTGCTGCGGTAGGTGGGCGTGAGACCGGCCTTCGTATTGGTGGGATGATGATGATGATGATTATTATTATTATTATTATTATTATTATTATTATTATTATTATTATTATTATTATTATTATTATTATTATTATTATTATTATTATTATTATTATTATTATTATTATTATTATTATTATTATTATTATTATTATTATTATTATTATTATTATTATTATTATTATTATTATTATTATTATTATTATTATTATTATTATTATTATTATTATTATTATTATTATTATTATTATTATTATTATTATTATTATTATTATTATTATTATTATTATTATTATTATTATTATTATTATTATTATTATTATCATTATCATTATTATCATCATCATCATCATCGTCATCATCATCATTATCATTATTATCATTATTATTATTATTATTATTATTATTATTATTATTATTATTATTATTATTATTATTATTATTATTATTATTATTATTATTATTATTATTATTATTATTATTATTATTATTATTATTATTATTATTATTATTATTATTACTATTATTATTATTATTATTATTATTATTATTATTATTATTATTATTATTATTATTATTATTATTATTATTATTATTATTATTATTATTATTATTATTATTATTATTATTATTATTATTATTATTATTATTATTATTATTATTATTATTATTATTATTATTATTATTATTATTATTATTATTATTATTATTATTATTATTATTATTATTATTATTATTATTATTATTATTATTATTATTATTATTATTATTATTATTATTATTATTATTATTATTATTATTATTATTATTATTATTATTATTATTATTATTATTATTATTATTATTATTATTATTATTATTATTATTATTATTATTATTATTATTATTATTATTATTATTATTATTATTATTATTATTATTATTATTATTATTATTATTATTATTATTATTTACTAGTAGCAGTAGTAGCAGTAGTAGTAGTAGTAGTAGTAGTAGTAGTAGTAGTAGTAGTAGTAGTAGTAGTAGTAGTAGTAGTAGTAGTAGTAGTAGTAGTAGTAGTAGTAGTAGTAGTAGTAGTAGTAGTAGTTATTCTTGTTGTTGTTGCAGTAGCAGATATTTCTCGTTTATGATAAATTTTGGAAGTTTTGCATTTCATCCTAACAGTTGGCATTAAGATTTCACGCTCTGAAGTCCGCTAAAACCAAAAATATTTTGGAAAAACGTCCGTGAAATACCAAACCTAATCAACTTATACATTCACATCAGCATTTGGGAATTATAAATGCAAGAACAGTGCAAAATAATATAACTGTAAGAATATTTGACTATTCTAAAGGATTGGAAGGCTAACGCTAACCGTATTAAACATTTAGAAGCGATAACCATCAACTTTATGAAAATTGCTCGCGCCTAGGCAGACGGATTCGAAGGTATTCCCCAGCACAGGTAGTTGGTGAAATAATGACAGTATGTGGCGCATGTGAGATAGAGAGCTGTCACGTTTCCTTGGCGAAAAATAAGCCAAGGAAGCATGACAGTACAAATCCCTATAGAATACGATGTAGCAGCTAATCAAAAATATTGCTAGAACGGCGGTGAGTTTAACTGACATATACAACTAGAACTATAAAAAAGTCAGAGTTTTTTATTTAAGCCAATTCAAAAGGCTGTCTGTACAGTGATATTTGTACAAGTAACACCTAATTCATAGGCAATTATGTAAATTTGCACTGCAGTATTCTCATTAACTTTCAAATAATAAATTGTTTAATTACTCATTTAATAATAAGTAAAAATAGCCCGGATTGGTGAAAAAACTAAAATTCTGCTGATAAAAATAATGTATTTTTACTTTAAGAAATATTTTAGAAAGACATTGGAAAGCATGCTCTTTGTTTAAGAAGACTTATATACAAGTGAGAATGATTTTTCACTAATTTTATCTGTTAATAGGCATTCAAATTAATATTCCTCCAATAATAACAGAGAACCACTACATTTTTATATTTAAACGTTTGGGTATTTTATGATATATTTAAAGGAACTTGAACCAAAATTTCAAAGGATGGTACATTTTTAACAAAAAACGAATAAAACCCAGAACAACAGAAAAGCAGTTGAAACTCAAAAGGGTACCTGACTGTGTGCAAGCACTTTTAAAAACTCGTGTAAAATCATTTATAATAAATAATAGATTTATAGTGTAGATACAAAACAGATTCTTCATTCGTCATAATACAACGATAAACTAGCAAAATTGTAAGCTAACGGAATATATCCTCCATCAACCCTGAAGCAGTTGTAGGAATATATGAACATAGAAGTATGTACAACATAGCAGAGCGTTGAGGTGCATTGACCTTCAGAGACAAAGCGCTGCATCTGCTTGCTATATAGTTCACTAAAAGACGAAACACAAATAAAGCAATTGGGAACTACTGTGTGTCTAATATTAAAAGTTAGCCAATTAATTATTATACGCAAATGTAAACTACAATTACAGCCGCCCTTTTGTCGCTTGACATAGATTTTGACTATCTCTTCTTTCTTATAGTCACAACATTCAATCACGTTATATTTGATTTCTCGCCCTTGCCGATGTATGACACGCTGCTGTCCAGAAGACGTGATTGCATCTAAAAGGAGTGTACATTCACTCACTCACCGTAAGTGTGTCAAAGGCTTGCGTTAACAACTCAGTTGGTTTACATTCTGTTCGATACGCCTCCACTCTTTGCCATGTACTACAGTCCGTTTGAAGAATGAAGGCAGACGACCAAAGGGGAAGCTTACGTAAAAATAGATAAGGGGTATTACGTCACCATTCCCACTGGATGCCCTATATCATTCCACAATACTGGAATGCAGAAGTAGAGTAACTTATAGTGGATAGTATCGAACCAAGTCAACATGCAAATACCCCGCGCGAAGTCTTACAAAATACCAGTGGAAAATAAATAGTCAATATATTACAGCTTTGTAAAGATGAGAAACGTGAAGGGGTAATTATTCCGTTAAATAATTCTATGTAGGGAAAAAGTGAATGAATGTATTTAACATAGTGAAATATATACCTGAAGAAAACTTTCGCACCTCGTATACATCGGCATATCCAAAAAGGTTCAAACAGGAAGAGTTTGAAAAATTTGTTTTGCGCGGAATTTTACTTTTATTTTACGAACAGAGAAGAGAAATTCCTAATGTTCATAAACTAATGAATGCTGTTAAACAAAATATCTAAGTTAAAGGTAAGAAGGACACATTCTGGAGAATAGTTGAAGACATGGGATATCCATTTCGCAAGTACAAAAAGTATGCGTTGTGTTATGTACGCTGAACTAATGTTTTGATGGTCAGATTGTGGAGTACTGCATTCCCGACTTCTCTGGCCGAGTCACACTACACTAGGAACCTCCCCAGACAACTGCACTCATTCGTCAGACAGGTAATAGCAGCACTTACAGTACTCACTCCCAGAAGGAAGGAAGAAGCACCAGTCATTTCCATGCAGCCCATGGATTGTACCTCCAAATTCAGAGTTTTCCAAGGATGGAAAACAAACATTTTGAAAAGTATACCTCACTACAAATTACCTTATTCATTTGTTAGTTTTCATTGGTTTTAAAAATGATTAGCAATTTTTATTAAAATGCAATATTGTGACTAAAAGACCAAAACTTGTACTAAACTCACTTTGTCACCAAAACTACTAGCACAGCATGGCACAAACACTTTTATCACTGCACAAACACAACTGCTAATGTTTACGTATATCCCTGTTGCACACAGCCATTCACGCTGTTTACAGCTTCTGGATTTTCACTCTCATTAACTCACTATTGGTCGACTGACTCTTCTAAAACTAACACAAACTTACTGACTGTCCTCTCGCTGCCTAGCGCTTCCTTATAATGTGCCGATGTCACGGTAAAGTTGTTACAGAAGCTTCTCGTAGCCCATGTTTCTAGGTTTCGAAATGGTAGATTTGCCGAATGGAAATGGAAGATTCCAGATTTGCCGAAATCGAAAGGTCTGGTAAGTTCAGAGCGGTAGAAAAAAGAGGTCACGCATTTCTGGCCCGTGACATCAGCCACCGACCTCAGAGACAAGGCTGCGTGCGCTGCCTCTTTTCCCACCGCTGTCCACGTCCCTGCGTCAGTGTGAAAATATTGCAACAAAATGAAAACACCAGTTTCTGCTAAATACACTTTATTTGTCCCTTAGGAGGTTACCAAAGAGTTAACATTACATTAAGTGATACTGCACTCTCCCAGAACAAACAAGGCTTGTCCGTAGAGTTTAGCGTAAGCTACTGTTGCACATACTCAGGCAACACAAACCGCACTATAATGATTTCCACTGCATTGTATTGCCAACTGAAGATTTTTGACGTTACGACTCTCACAGACTTATTGACTCCAACGCTCGAGGTCCGGAAAAAATTAGTATTGTTCTGCGAACCTAAAACTTCTTGACGGCGAATTTTCCCGAGAAGATAGAAACGAAGCCTCTGGAGTAGAGGGGCCGCACACAAAAGTCATTGTATTTTCCGGCTATTATTAAATAAAATTGACACCAACTCGTGCTAATCCCCGTCCAGCAGCTGCTTTTTGGCCGGGGTAACAATATGTTTATCATATCTGCATACAGGAATGTACAACTTGAATTTTATATGATAGCTGTGAAGCAATTTTAATTCAAGATGAATTTTGGTATAAATTTGAATTACTAATGGATCATGACACCGTGCTAAAACATTTGCTAGCCAAAGCTGTTTAGTTCTTTGATCGTCACAACTCTTCATTACAACTGACCTTGCTTACATGGAATACACATCCTGTTTGAACGGCTGGCTGCATGTTAATGTAAATCATATTAAAAAGAAATGTTATCTTCAGATTTCATAACAAACGTGACGTCAGAGATCATAAAGGCTAATGAAATTTCAAAGACATTTGCCATAAGCTTGATTTTATGTGTTAAACTTTCACTGCAATGTGTTCATTAATATCAAACCAAAATATCCATTGTTCATTCTCCGTACGTTTGCATAAAATCTCACGTTAATTTGTTTACCAATGTAAGAATTAGATACAAAATATTCATACATATTACCCAGCCGAGAAGTGGCTGTTAGAATATCCGAGTAAATATTGTTTGTTGTTTGGAAGTAAATATTAAATATTATAGATTACCTAATGTTACAGACCTCTTTAAAATTGGACCAAAAGTGGTTAAGTGTTTTTTATTTCCTTTAACGAATTGGTTTAAAAGTGAACAACTACGCTACTACTTCCCTATATTGGACAAAGGCACCAGTAATGTTACATTTGGTGCAGGCGCCAATCTACACATGATTATTAAAGTCAATACTAAAGTGCCTCTATGTGGTGAAACCAATTGATAGAAGCACAGTTAAAACCACGTTTCATCAGTTATAGAGAAAGTAGCCCTTACACCAACAAATCGCTCGATGACGTGCGAGGTCAGCAGAGGTCATAATCACATTTTCGCAGGCCCCGCTGGAAAGTATGTCCCTGGGGCTGAACAACCTGCTCAACATTCCGCGAGCGACAAATGACTAATGCAGAGCGCTCCCTCCATTCTTTTGTCTTCCTTTCTTATTTCTTTTTCTCTCATTGTGTCCCCATCCTCGTTATCTTCGGAATGAAACCCCAACACTGCCTGGCAAGATATGAACCTCGAATTATTAATGTAGTCGAAGCTTCCCAACGTCCCTTGTCTCTTTTATTGCGTCTGCTCACAATTCACCACACTTACGATAACTTCTGACCGCTCGCAGAAGACGGTAGGGTTGTGTTGCATTGCAATAATTGCTTCCATACCAACTAGGAATAGAAGCAAGCAGTATTCTCTAAGGTTGCTATGGTAACTTGTAATTATGCACTTAAAGCGCAGGGAAAACCTTCATAGCAATCAATTCTACGGTAATGGAATGACATTTAGAGTTACTTTTGGGATTCAGCAACACATAAAAGACATCCTTTATATAAACCTTTTATTTATATTTACAGGTTAACTGAGAATACAACAATAATTTCTATGTGTAGAGAGGTCTTAAGAAGTTATGTGATACTAATTTTAAACCTTAATTCCATATTAATTAGTCAGTCCTACAAAACATTTGCTTCATAACTTCTTGCGTAATTAATTCTAGGAATAGTCGCTTAAGGTCTATAACTCGGTCAAGTAAGTAAATTCATCTGAAACACAGGTTTCTTAACGATGCTATCAATTGTCAAGATCATGCCCTTACCGCCGGTGTGCCGGAATTATGACCCGCAGTAATTATTTTACAAATCAGTAATCTACGCTTTTAACCCTTTACTTCATGAATTATCTTGCTATTTATGCCATTCTTGCTGCAATTCATAACCCGATTTTTATACCGCTTTCTGCGGTGTCTCAACGAAATCGATTCGAATAGCCCATGAACGTTAAAGTGATAGATAATGTACTGCTCTTCGATTCAAAGCTAAAAATCATGAATTCCAATCTCGGCAACTGCAATAAAATGTGCCTGTGGTAAGGGGAGGGCTCACGTAAAATAATCGGTGTGATGGCACGCGTGTATGTTGATAGGGTGTCATTTGACTGCAGTTGCGTGGATTTTACTTTTTTATATTAATAGGATACTACAGTGTAATTGTAAAAATAATATAAGATTTACAATTCAAAAGGCTCAGTATTTTGTGTGTAATTGATAAAGTCCATTATAATATAATAACTAAAGAACCACACTAAAACATTTTTCAAGCTGAAAAAAGCCTATTGTTGCATATATGCTACATAATGAATTTAAGGATTAAGTAGAATTTAAAAATGAAGGTCTGCGCTGGTTTAAACCCGCGGCTTTAGGTTCAGTAGAACAAACACTTACCAACTGAGCCACACTTACCGACAGTAGTTTTAATCAAGTTGAGGTGTCCCTTGGCTTATTTAACTTTTAACTATACGCTTTTGAAGGGAAAACTGATGTGTGCAATCATGTGACTTTCTCTATTCCTCTCTTACAAACAAACTATGCTTAAAAATTTATTCTTCTGGTTGCTTCATGTTAATCGAAAATAAAGGATTTTCTAAATTTTATTATTACATTTTTTCTTGTAGGTGCAATAGCAAATATTTTGTAATAGCTTTGAAATGAACAAGAGACCAAAAAATCAAATAACCTATATCTGCTTGAGAGAGACATAAACATTGAAAGAGCGACGCCAATTACAAGAAATATCTCGGAAATAGTTTCTCCACAAAAAAATGTGTCAAATTGTGTACTTTGACGAGATGTATATGCTTGTGTTGTAAGACATTTTCTACCTCTTAGGGTTTATCTGGTATGAAAAAGTTATTCATAGTGAAAGGTATTACAGGGGCTATTCGAAAAAAAACTCAAATATACATTTCATTCTTCATGAAAATATCTTATACGTAATTAATCACATTTCTTTGAGCCATTTTGATAAAACATCAATTTTTTTGAAATTTTCCATATAAGTATGAGCTTGGCTTTCCTTAAGAATTTTCTTTTCGTATCCTCAGAAAATGCTGCATTTAAAAACTTAAGTTTTTGTTTTGTTTTTAAAGCATATTGTTCACAAACGCAGGTGTATAATACCAGTAACTTTACAATAAATTAATTTAAACTTTATTTTATGAAACGCCTAAATGAATGTATGTACTGTCTCAACTAATAAATACAGGTACATAAAGAGAAAGTGATCAT
Organism: Mantis religiosa; assembly: GCA_030765055.1. Classification (NCBI taxonomy): domain Eukaryota; kingdom Metazoa; phylum Arthropoda; class Insecta; order Mantodea; family Mantidae; genus Mantis; species Mantis religiosa. The sequence goes on from CM060952.1 coordinate 106,221,429, forward strand.
ATGCAAGCATGTTCTGCATGGCATGTCTTAAAATGCTCAATTAAGAAAATCAAATGTTCGTGCACAGTGTAATAAGTTTCTTTTTTCTGTTTCTTTTCTTTGGTGCTGACAGTTCATATAGTGGCAAACCATGAGATTCTTCTCTCCGAGATTCCGTGGTTGTTATACAGTTAAATCGACTAATAAATGAACTATTCTACGCCAGTTGCTAACTGTTTGAGGATATATAATTAAACTGTTTCTTATTCTTAGTACCAGAAACTGTAACTAAGTACTAACTGACAACTTCGGAAATATCAATAATTTTATGCTTTAAAATAGCTGTTTCCGTAATAGCGACAGATAAATCGCCACGAGTAGCTGAAATGTTAAGCGGGAAGGTCCCTTGTGTCAGGCAAGTATGGAGATAGCGATACTGCCTAAATCGAATGCAGTAAACTTTCTGTAAGATACAAAAGACATGAAGTTCACAAATATATGCCCTTTCATCAACTTAAATCTCGCCTACTTCATTAACTAAACCGTACGCTTCAAATCATAACTTTTCATTCACATCTGAAATACAGGTTTACTCTGTGACTTTTAAGTTCTAGCTGGTATACATGCATATTTGGAAGCAAATGTGACGTAAGAGCACACTGAATTGCAAGCACTGAAACCTCGTTTAGTTAACTGATGTTGCTGGAACGCCTAATTGCCATAGCCACTCTGACTACATTAATTATTCTTCCTTAAAAAGGAACTTGGCTTATAACTTCTTATGCACTAGCTGAATTATGAATAATACTTCTTAAATTATCCGTTGTTATTAATATGGAAATTATCTGTTGCTTCACGTCACAAATTTATAAAATTACTAATATGACTGTTAATAATTCCGGTATCAAACTATTCTTACCGAAGTTTATTTATGTTAATCCAGATAAATTACAGAAATACTTTCGTTGTAGATACAACAGGAGATTGAAGTAACAGCAATGTATTTAAAAAGCAGGTCACTATATTCTGCCCTTGAAATTACAAGCGAATAATTGAATGGCTACATCATTTCGGTAAAGAAAAGGGCATTAAAACCTAACTAAATATATTGGCGCAGAAAGAGCCATTTAAACAGAGAAAATCATTTCACACTTCTACATCGCTCTACAGCTTCAGTTGTTTAAATTGGTCAAAATCAGAAATTAACTACCACCAGCAGTAATTCCATTTCAGTACCTCAATAGAGATTTTTACTGTTTGGAAATATGTGCCCGCTCGACTCTCACCAAGGCCGTCCGGGACGACCGCAAAGTGAGATTAGTGATGGACAACACGACGCTAGGGCGGGATCTCCGGTTTCCCCCGCCATCTCATTACACCGATTGCTCCATCATCACCTTTCCTATCCTTCATCTCACCTTCATATTATCATTCACTTCTCTCGCCCTCATACCAGGTATCGAGCTGTGGTTCCTGGTTCTCTATCGAATCCAAAGCTTCGGTTCCTCAGACCCAGCCTTAAGGGATAGAGGCAAAAGAATCCCCTAACGCAGAGATAAATGGTATACTAGGGATAAGGTAAAGAAGAAGGGAATATATGCAAAATTTATTTTAATGTTTCCGTGGATTAATTATTAGCCATTCGCAAGGAGTAAAGATAATATACTGTTCACCTTGTCAACTTACTATTTAGGTTTTTCTCAAGAAAATTAGGAAAACTAACTCTGGTATGTGTATACGTGGTTGTGTGTGTGTGTGTGTGTGTGTGTGTGTGTGTGTGTGTGTGTGTGTGTGTGTGTGTGTGTGTGTGTGTGTGTGTGTGTGTGTGTGTCAAAGATAAAAAGTCCTTTAAATACCGAACATGGTGATTAAGCTCACCATCTTCCAAGCAGCAATATAAACAAACTTCCCATGCATAGACTTTAGAGTGAATATTTTTTTCAAAACATTTTATTTTATCAAAAAAATATTTTTATTAAAACACTATATGTTTAAGTTACTTTCATGACACATTAAATGTATATCTTGACTTTTTGGGGAAATGCATCACTGTGGATGAGTTTTGTATAACTGCAGCAGAAGAGATATCTCAAATCTTACTACACAGGAAATGTAGAACTTTCTAAGCTACACAATTTATGCCAAATAAACTTATATTTAGAGATAAAAAATTTGGAGATACTCTTTGTTAATTGTTTCCAGTTTCAAAAACCTATACTCTTTTCAAATAGGAAGCCGTTATTCACTTTTTATGCCTTACCACGTAAATAAAATGAAATGCCAGAGGCATCTCAGAGAAACTAGCTCTTAAAACATTTTACTGTCAGATAAAACCTACTGTATACTCCTATTCTCATTGTACCTGTAAGAAAATGTATAATAAAATCATGTCTGCCAATTATTATCTGGATTAACATGAAATAGATAGAAGGATAGCCAAGCATTTCAAAGAATTATTTTTGCATTATGTAACTAATTTTCCATACTTGAAATATTGATTGTGATATTACAATTTGTACAATTATGTAAATATACATAGTGCAAAAAATAGTATGCAATACACACGCGGTAAGCACATAAAGGAATCTCGGAAATTGAAAAAACTCATGCAAGTGCCTCGTTTTCTTCAAACCTTCCCTCGTTCTGCATAAAGTGCTTAGCACATTAGTATCGCAATATACTATTAATATAATGAGTATATATGTAAGCGTACACATCAGAGAGTTCTCTTTACCTTTCAATTAGATTAGCCATGTTGTCAGGCAGGAAGTAGGCATGTTCCCAGGCTGGAGATCGACCCTGATGGTTGAGACATGAATGATCACTTTGAAGGACTGTATAAACAGAGCGGCAGGTGACCTGTGTAACCATCCACCTGTTGTAATCGCCAACAATCCCGGCTGGCTCCATGTTTACCCTATCACGGCCTGTTAGGCAGCACCACACGCTTCGGTAAAAACCGACCTTGTTAATTTGATGACGTGCGGTTGCCTCTGGCGAACAGATATCACTCACATTGATTTTTGTTGCCAGGTGAGGCGTAACACCACTGCTAATATCTGATGGTCACTTTCAAATTATTTTGCATTGCTCTATATACCAGTTCTCATGCCTTAAAATATTAATTTACATTAGAGGTGCTCATAGAAGAAGTCTCTAAATTTCCCAATTTCTAAATCAACAAAGGTTGATTTTCACAAATGTGTCACATGCTGCTCAACCACAATTATAAGTGTGTTTCAAATTTCATGCAGATTCCTTTCAAACTGCTTTGACTAAACCGTTTTATTTTACTTTTATTATATTTAATATAAATAATTACGTGTTGCACACAATACACAAACTGAAATTTTGAACAAATAAAAATACTATCACATTTTGTAAATAATAATACACAAATCCGTCATTTATAAATTGTTTTACTATTTTGGTTGTTTCATATAAATGTTATATGTGAAGTAACATTTTACAATAATTTATATGCAATGTTAAAATTGATTATTGTTACGTATTAAGCAATCTAAAAATGTAGCAGAACCATAGTGTGATATCCTTTTACTGTCTCCATCATGTTTTAGTTCCCCTAAAGAAAATATAACTACAAGAAGTGTGTTGACACGAATAACTTCGGCGTTATCTGAGGAAGATTGTGGTTAGGCTTTCAAAATATCAACAACGTTTACGTCTCTCAGATAAGATACGCTCATTTGTTAAAAGAAAACAAATAAAACCAAATTAATACTTCGCTATTTTATGCAGCAGTAGATTCACTTATGACATCATTGTCAGTTGCCTTGTGGTAATGTTCGATAGTAATCACATCATCCCGCAGACGCTTTCTTGTTAGGGACCTGCATTACATGGTAGGTAGTTAAGGTATTGCATTACACCCATATATATTTCTTCCCCTTTATGCCACTAAATCCATAGTACGCATTTTTATAAAAAAGTTCGTGCTTGTATATCCACTTGCGTGTCTCTGTCTTAGAACAGTATCACCCAAAAATGAAACGTCGGCTAAATATATTATTAGCGTGACACAAAGATTTTAAAGGATTTTTATACATAAACCACCCTTTGCACGAACAATGTACAAATTATAATATTTTGTATCACTATCCAAACGATTTTAATTAAAGTATCATAAAGTACATGAAAAAATATGCATATATTGTAATTTCTGGGAATAGCTTCTAAAATTCTTTTTAAAAATTATATTTATACCTATAATCTAGTTAATATAGATAAAACTATAAAGAATAAAATTTATATCATTTATCCATCATCTGACGGACCAATAGCAATGCCGGTAACATCGTTAAAAGCAATGATTAATTTATTTTAAAGTATGAACAGTAAAAATAAATGGCTAATGTGATATTACAAAATTCAATTTTCCGCTAGCCCATGTATTGCAAAGTAATGATTAATGCCTCATATCTCACTTTTCAATATGTCATAGCTTCTTAAGTAAGAGATAATGGTGGGATTCACTTCTGCTTCCAACGATATGCCGTGACAGATTGTGTTACGAAAATAGGTCATACCTTTACTCCTGTGCCTGCTAAGTCTGCAAGAAAAGCCAGGAATTCTATGAATCCATGCTCGCCCAGAAGTTGCATCTATCCGTAGAACACTCATACTGACGACTCATTTAAAAGTGTAACATGACATGATTATCTCGCCATGAACCTAGAATACAATCTAGTATTCCACAGAGACTTATGATGTGCGTCGGAGGCATTAAGGTCTGAGCATGAGACCTGGGTCTGAAGGGAACATATTCTTCCAAATTTTCTCTCAGACTGTATTCTCTTCTTTGATATTGAAGGTCAATAAAATCTGATAGCTCAAAAAAGCCTGAAGTTGTCTACAATTGTGTTGTAGTTCCCTGATAAGTTCAATCAAAACTGTATTTGCGTGGAAATCAGTGACGTTTATGTGGTTAACCAGTAACAGTTAACACTTTTTATTTGTTTTCTTACTTAACACTTCAAACTCGTGTGATATTTGGTCTCGTTTTATTTTTAACGTTACCGAATTGGTACAGTTCAGATTGAACGCCTTGCTGGATAGTTAACTTTTTCACTCTACATGTTTTGCGTTACTTCCATCACGTTAAGGCTGACACACAGCACTCATTTTAAAGGGAACTGGGTATATAATAGTGCTACAAATTTACAACACGTAGACACTCGGTGCAGTTTCTTTGTTTTTATATTTTCAAGACAATTCGTTATGCCTATGACTACATTTTTATGTCGTCGTTAAATGTTCAAACAATTCATAATACGTGTTTCTATTTTCACCATAGCATGGAAAAAACCCTGGTAAAAATAACATGACACGTTACAATTAACTTGTCATTAACGCGATGCGACTTAACGCGTGCTCATAGACTGTAAACATAGCCTAGAGGCTAGAAAAAAAAAGATTGCGTAATTGGATCATACGCCGGCGACGCAGCGTCTGCCTTCTGAACTCTTGTTTCTTTCACACTAGGTTTACATAATTTAGCGTTAATACTTGCCCATTCGTCTTCATGAACGAGGAGAAGTGGAGCAGAAGCGGGTTCTGTGAGCCGGAACAATGCTGCCAGGAATATTATATCGCTCCCCATTGTTTTCGGCTCTTTATACACTAAGGCAATGTAATCTTTCACTATCTGCACGCTCCGGTTACCTGTGCAACCGACAATCGACTGCATATCGATATGCGTACGGTAGCAACGGCTGAATAGACGTGCTGAAACTGTGAGAACAAGTTTACGGACTTCTCTATAACCGTTATCATTTATTTGTACTAGCAATGTGCCGCTCAGAAATAAGTGATGCGTCATGAAACACTTTTGAGGCATAAAGACGATAAAACTGTGTCATTGCACTCAATAGCTGCTTGAGTGTTCAAAATGTTTTTTATTCACAATTTTTTAGGATTTACATTCATAAACTCCAAATAACTGAGGTGTTTGTTAAGTTTATTATAAAATTCCTAAATTTACTCTAAATTTGGAAGACATATGAATATTTTCAGATCTTTATAAATGAAATTGAAATAATTCAGAAAACGCTTCTTGAATATCCCTATTGAAAGAAATATTAGATGATATTCTGTTAATATTGATTTTATAGGAAGAAATATAACAGATCCTGCGACCTCCTCTGAAGTTTACTCCTGTCTAAATTACAAACTTTTCAGGACAGAAATGGATAAAATAAGAGAGAATGTCAATATATGGAAATCATACTGCTAATTTTATGTGATTTATTAATAATTAACATACATTCGTTCGTTAGTTATTTATAATATAATTTAGTAATAATTAGATATTAAGGTATAACGTATTTATATTTCAAACTATATTAGGGGATTGTGTAATCAATAATCCTTCAGCTTTGCTCTAATATATTATTTCTTAGTTTTATCCTAAACGATATTTAAAATATTTTATTTTTAAACAATCTTAGGGGATTGTGAAATCAATAATTCTTCAGCTTTGCTCTAATATATTATTTCTTAGTTTTATCCAAACAGAGCGAGATGGGTCCACCGTAACACATGGGCTTGAATTCGTGGAGTCCCAGATTCAAATCCTGTGGCCACACTCACTATATTTTGCATTTATTGAATTATAAGTGTGACACATGTATATTTGTATAAAGAGTTTGAAAATATGAGAAGCAATTCGAGTAGATGCATCTTGAATATTCTGTCAATATCCTGTGAAGACTTCGTGAAAGCTTTTGTATGAATACTTTGAAGAGTAAGTATAGTAAACTCCGTGAATACAACTTGTGATATGTTTCTCATATCATGAAAACAGCATGGAATTTCACATCGATTACATAGCGTCTCTTATTAACAGATCAGAATTTAGAGGTAGTGAATGTAGTAGTTAATAAAATGAGCTCAGAGTCCAAAAAGTGAGTGAGTGCGTGCGTGAGTCAGTGAAAGAGTGAGTGGGTGGGTGGGTGAGTGAGTGAGTGAGTGAGTGAGTGAGTGAGTGAGTGAGTGAGTGAGTGAGTGAGTGAATGAGTGAGTGAATGAGTGAGTGAGTGAGTGAGTGAGTGAGTGAGTGAGTGCGTGAGTGAGTGAGTGAGTGAGTGAATGAGTGAGTGAGTGAGTGAGTGAGTGAGTGAGTGAGTGAGTGAGTGAGTGAGTGAGTGAGTGAGTGAGTGAGTGAGTGAGTGAGTGAGTGAGTGAGAGGGCTATAAGAGCTCGTCGAAAGCTACTTCATTTGGACCCGTGCGGTCCGAAAGAGCTGATAGGAAGACCCATGGTAACTGTTTCTACTCGAAATTCAAACTTGAGTTACACCGCACGAAATGTGAAGCACATTAGTACATTAAATGGTACCTAAACCATAAATACAACGATAAAAGAAATGTGGTCCCTGGGTTGGTAAACACTATCTTAATGGGTATTGATGGTGCTCGCCGCTACCCAGCTTCTGAAGGATTGCCCTCTATAATACTCTGATAGATTGAAAGCAAGTTTCATTAATTTCTGGAGTGGTTTCTTCCCCCCATTTTGCTCCCTCCGCTTTCGTCTTCAATTGGAAATCACTGTGCACCCACCCGCCTTCCCATGTTACTTTTATTGACTTCGACATTCATACGTCTTTCGTATCTTAGGTTTATTAGGAAACCAACGGCAGGGTCTACAAGGACTAATGTTCTGTTTTCATTCTCAACATTAGCAACTACAAAAACTACTTAGGTAGCTCGAGTGCATATGATATGCTATAATAATAATGGAATACAATTACAATTATACAATTATTATTTACAATATAAGATAAACTACAAGACTTAATTTACACATAAATTGGACCCATTTACCTGTTATATATTACTTATATCAAATGGTATACTAGGAATACAATGTTATTCATGGCTTATTTTTACCCATGACTTTCTAAATTAACCAATATGTCCTTAGCCATATATTCAGGCAGGGACCAAAAGACCCCTATACTGATTGACACAATTCAGCTTTTTTATTAGCTCAGGTTTATTGCAATTTATGTAACAGAATATAAGTTAATAGCTACCGTGCTTTAAAGTATGTAATGGTCTACATGTAATTAATTATTGGTAGTACCTTCCTCGTTACATGTTTATCTCGAATATCATTTACACATTTCACTTTTAATCATCATTGTGGTTTCAATGCAGCAGCTTGATATTCAGACGTTGTTGATGATATGTAATTATTTGAACAGTTTTCGGCCGCAAAATTTTGACTCTATGAAGGCAGCATATTCATTAGTCTTTTAACTGAAGGCAGTATAGAAAAATTTTAAAATCATCTTACTTCCAATAAGCCGATATTGCAGGCAGATATTGCATTATATTGCAATTATGTTATAAATTTTAAAGCAACGTACCACACCAACCAGTTATGGGACTGAAGAAAAGCTGAGGAAAACGTCAGTTTGAAGAGATTGTTTTAGTGGTTTTTGAACTGTAGACCTCCGCTTCACGAGTAAGTGTCTTAACGACCTTGGCAAACTTTCAAATAAAATAAAGATGAATGTGTATTTCGAAAATGGCTAAAATTACCAAAATAAAGTACGACAGAAAATGTGTGTTCTAATAAGCTTACATTTTCCTAAATACTTTTTTGTCCACTCTTTATAATTTTGCATTAAAACTAAATCGTCGTAATGAAAAGACACGCATTTAGTTTGTCACACGAATGCTTCAAATCTAATATATACATTAAAAAAATTTTCACTTTTCAATGTGAAAAATATTTTCTTAGAACCTTTCCCCTACCATACTTAAACATAGCTACTAAAATATGACAGTTGGTAAGTTGGTTCATAAACTGAAGGCAAATACTGCGTCTTTGTCCATTCTAAGAGATGGAAGCTTTCCGCCTCTAAAAGGTTAATATGTATTTGTATTTATAATACTCAACTCGATTTAGTTGAGTACCTCTCATGACGTTGCCTTTTTTATGCATAAGCATAATACACTTCTAACAGAAGTGTTGGGAAAACCAGCATTTAAGTTTCCAGGCCTATTTTCTTGCAGGCAGCTATTCGTAATTTCATTTAAAAATGAAAGAAAATAATTAAAAGTTGCATTATTACTCACACTGTATTTTAAGGAAGTATTGCATTGCACCCAATAATTCTACACGGAAATTTCACCAGAAGTACACATTTTCAGGTTTCCTGAATTAAAAAAGAAACACAAAAGGTTTCGTTTGTATGCACGGTTCCTCTGAAGAACATAACTCCAAAACTGAAAAGTGGGTTAAATATCAATTTTCATATTTTAAGCTCACAATGTTCCAAAGATACGACTTCAATATTTTAAACAAAATGTCTGCACCCACCTTTCGAACTACTTGTTTTACTGAACGCTTCTGTCCCAATCTGTAAAAGACTTCTAAAACTTTTAGATACCACATATTCGCGAAGTCAGTAATACAGTTGTATTAATTATAAAGGGAAAATTAAATGCCACCAAAAGAGAATCTTACGTAAACGGTTATAGTATTTATAATAAATAGTAAACAAACAAAACGATGGAGGTTTCTAAATAAAATTCTTCTTGCATTAATACTAAAAAATAGAAGCTAGCAACAGTGAAGCAATAATTACTGCATAAAATAAAATTATTTTTAAAGAGCTTCACTTATGTTTTAAAGAAATTGATGAAAATTTCACAGAATTGAGTTGAAAGTAGTTTTAAACGCTTGTTTACATCATCAGTCACTTCCGCTTCCTTTGTTGTCAACGCTACGGTCGCTAGATGTCGCAACATTTTTGTATGTATTACCAGACTATGAAATTGAAACAAACCTAAAGACGGAATCGATTGGTGGTATTTCAAAATTCATTACGCCTTTTTATTTTTTAAATAAATATTTTTACTCAAAACATAAAATCTATTGGGTTATTTAATTCATTTAATAATTTAACTTCTTGATTTATCTCATGATTAAATGGCCAAAAATGATCTGATGGCCGAATTATCAGTCTGTTTATACCTGATACTTCGAAAATGTCCTTTCGTTCTGGTTTCTAAATTACGTTTATTCCTTCCAATGTAAGTATGGTCGCAATCCATAAAAATAAATTGATAAAAGCCATATTTTTTACTATTAGGAATTTTAATATTTTTTAAAGAAATGTAGCAAATTTTTAATTTTATATTTATTTTGAGAAACTATAATTATACCAAATTCACTACAAAATTTTAAAATGTTTATCAACCCAAGGATTGTAAGTAAATTTTTAAAAATTATAATCACCTTTTTAAGGGTAGAAACATCATTTAACTTTGTTTATACTTAATTTTTTTCAATCTGTTTACTGGTTTCAACTCAGTTGTGTTTTCATCAACGTTTTTAACAGATAAGTAAAGTTTGTTATAAATAATTATAATTATGTAATCTTCTTCCACTGTTATACTATTAAGGTTGGACTGAACATATTTACATGACAAAACAAACTGAATTTTCTAGGAATAGCTTGTGAAGCCCTCTTCATTAGGAAATAAATTTTGCTAATTGTATTATGTATAGTTCATAAGAAATAGACAAATTTATTATTTACTTTTAACTGAATTAACACACAATTTGTAGCACCAGTGCTATTACTATTTAGTAATAGCGGTATAATAGAGACAATATGAAATTTAAAGATCAATATATATTGACTCGCTTTTAAACATGGACTATCCTTTCTGTCTCCTCGATCCTCTATGCCTTGCCCCTAATATAAAAGTTATAATGACAATATTTCTGAATATATTTCATTCGATTTATGTGAAGTGAAATAAGCTTTTGTATAGAGATTTGTAACGTTATATGTAACACACTATGTCTTTATCCTAGGAATAATCTCCACCCTACTAAAACGTAGTTCAGTTTCGTAAATGTCATTTTACTTATAGCTAATGGGAAAGCATTCGATAAACTTTTGTAGATGGAATTATGGAAAACCATTAATATGTACACTTTAGGAGCATAAAAGAAGTTGTTATCTTGTACTTTGCTAGTAATACAGTAATTTATAAAGAAAGAACTGTTAATGTAACCCAATAAAAACAATTAAGGCCGACTAAATCTCCCTTATATACTTTATAAATCAATCGCAGAGATCATTAAGTAAATCTTTAAAAAATGAGTTTCCCGAACATCATTTTGTTCGCAAATACTAAATTATTGCATCAGAATACAACTTACACATAATGGCGAATGATTAAACTTGCATATACATACTACCATTGTGCTACTATGGCAAACGTGCCGATATGACATTAAATTCTCCAACTGACTCCTATTTTCCCGGTAAACCACTTAGGAGTTCTCATAAACACATGAGACAACTACCTTAATGGCGACTTACTACATGTAAGTACTTTAAGGCCCGGGCTTTATAGTTAACCACTATTAGGTTAATTAATGGAAATTAATTATTCTTTTCACACTGGCCGTGTGTAGGCTAAATTGTGGAAACGTTGAGTCAGACTGAAAAATTCAATGCCATAGCCGGGATTTGAACCACGGATCTTCTGGTTTCCGTCCAGCCGCACTACCATTGTGCTACTATGGCCAACGTGCCGATATGACATTAAATTCTCCAACTGACTCGTATTTTCCCGGTAAACCACTTAGGAGTTCTCATAAACACATGAGACAACTACCTTAATGGCGACTTACTACATGTAAGTACTTTAAGGCCCGGGCTTTATAGTTAACCACTATTAGGTTAATTAATGGAAATTAATTATTCTTTTCACACTGGCCGTGTGTAGGTTAAATTGTGGAAACGTTGAGTCAGACTGAAAAATTCAATGCCATAGCCGGGATTTGAACCACGGATCTTCTGGTTTCCGTCCAGCCGCACTACCATTGTGCTACTATGGCCAACGTGCCGATATGACATTAAATTCTCCAACTGACTCGTATTTTCCCGGTAAACCACTTAGGAGTTCTCATAAACACATGAGACAACTACCTTAATGGCGACTTACTACATGTAAGTACTTTAAGGCCCGGGCTTTATAGTTAACCACTATTAGGTTAATTAATGGAAATTAATTATTCTTTTCACACTGGCCGTGTGTAGGCTAAATTGTGGAAACGTTGAGTCAGACTGAAAAATTCAATGCCATAGCCGGGATTTGAACCACGGATCTTCTGGTTTCCGTCCAGCCGCACTACCATTGTGCTACTATGGCCAACGTGCCGATATGACATTAAATTCTCCAACTGACTCGTATTTTCCCGGTAAACCACTTAGGAGTTCTCATAAACACATGAGACAACTACCTTAATGGCGACTTACTACATGTAAGTACTTTAAGGCCCGGGCTTTATAGTTAACCACTATTAGGTTAATTAATGGAAATTAATTATTCTTTTCACACTGGCCGTGTGTAGGCTAAATTGTGGAAACGTTGAGTCAGACTGAAAAATTCAATGCCATAGCCGGGATTTGAACCACGGATCTTCTGGTTTCCGTCCAGCCGCACTACCATTGTGCTACTATGGCCAACGTGCCGATATGACATTAAATTCTCCAACTGACTCGTATTTTCCCGGTAAACCACTTAGGAGTTCTCATAAACACATGAGACAACTACCTTAATGGCGACTTACTACATGTAAGTACTTTAAGGCCCGGGCTTTATAGTTAACCACTATTAGGTTAATTAATGGAAATTAATTATTCTTTTCACACTGGCCGTGTGTAGGCTAAATTGTGGAAACGTTGAGTCAGACTGAAAAATTCAATGCCATAGCCGGGATTTGAACCACGGATCTTCTGGTTTCCGTCCAGCCGCACTACCATTGTGCTACTATGGCCAACGTGCCGATATGACATTAAATTCTCCAACTGACTCGTATTTTCCCGGTAAACCACTTAGGAGTTCTCATAAACACATGAGACAACTACCTTAATGGCGACTTACTACATGTAAGTACTTTAAGGCCCGGGCTTTATAGTTAACCACTATTAGGTTAATTAATGGAAATTAATTATTCTTTTCACACTGGCCGTGTGTAGGCTAAATTGTGGAAACGTTGAGTCAGACTGAAAAATTCAATGCCATAGCCGGGATTTGAACCACGGATCTTCTGGTTTCCGTCCAGCCGCACTACCATTGTGCTACTATGGCCAACGTGCCGATATGACATTAAATTCTCCAACTGACTCGTATTTTCCCGGTAAACCACTTAGGAGTTCTCATAAACACATGAGACAACTACCTTAATGGCGACTTACTACATGTAAGTACTTTAAGGCCCGGGCTTTATAGTTAACCACTATTAGGTTAATTAATGGAAATTAATTATTCTTTTCACACTGGCCGTGTGTAGGCTAAATTGTGGAAACGTTGAGTCAGACTGAAAAATTCAATGCCATAGCCGGGATTTGAACCACGGATCTTCTGGTTACGAGTCAGTTGGAGAATTTAATGTCATATCGGCACGTTGGCCATAGTAGCACAATGGTAGTGCGGCTGGACGGAAACCAGAAGATCCGTGGTTCAAATCCCGGCTATGGCATTGAATTTTTCAGTCTGACTCAACGTTTCCACAATTTAGCCTACACACGGCCAGTGTGAAAAGAATAATTAATTTCCATTAATTAACCTAATAGTGGTTAACTATAAAGCCCGGGCCTTAAAGTACTTACATGTAGTAAGTCGCCATTAAGGTAGTTGTCTCATGTGTTTATGAGAACTCCTAAGTGGTTTACCGGGAAAATACGAGTCAGTTGGAGAATTTAATGTCATATCAGCACGTTGGCCATAGTAGCACAATGGTAGTGCGGCTGGACGGAAACCAGAAGATCCGTGGTTCAAATCCCGGCTATGGCATTGAATTTTTCAGTCTGACTCAACGTTTCCACAATTTAGCCTACACACGGCCAGTGTGAAAAGAATAATTAATTTCCATTAATTAACCTAATAGTGGTTAACTATAAAGCCCGGGCCTTAAAGTACTTACATGTAGTAAGTCGCCATTAAGGTAGTTGTCTCATGTGTTTATGAGAACTCCTAAGTGGTTTACCGGGAAAATACGAGTCAGTTGGAGAATTTAATGTCATATCGGCACGTTGGCCATAGTAGCACAATGGTAGTGCGGCTGGACGGAAACCAGAAGATCCGTGGTTCAAATCCCGGCTATGGCATTGAATTTTTCAGTCTGACTCAACGTTTCCACAATTTAGCCTACACACGGCCAGTGTGAAAAGAATAATTAATTTCCATTAATTAACCTAATAGTGGTTAACTATAAAGCCCGGGCCTTAAAGTACTTACATGTAGTAAGTCGCCATTAAGGTAGTTGTCTCATGTGTTTATGAGAACTCCTAAGTGGTTTACCGGGAAAATACGAGTCAGTTGGAGAATTTAATGTCATATCGGCACGTTGGCCATAGTAGCACAATGGTAGTGCGGCTGGACGGAAACCAGAAGATCCGTGGTTCAAATCCCGGCTATGGCATTGAATTTTTCAGTCTGACTCAACGTTTCCACAATTTAGCCTACACACGGCCAGTGTGAAAAGAATAATTAATTTCCATTGCATATACATAATTATAATTTGGGGACAAAATACAGGATTGATGACTTTTAGAGCAACAAATCATATACGAAGTAAAATGGTACTACATGAAAAAATTAAACGATCAGATAAGTAATTTTAATTATTTGGGCCTCAACGTATGGTATTGCCATGGGAATGACAAAAATCATAAACCAACAAATGTTTGAGAATGTATGGAACGCTCTGAGAAGTAAAAGTTTGAATTCCACGCAGTTGGAGGGCTGTAAATTAGCTGAAGTTTCTGTATTGATGCAGATAGAAGCAGCAGAAACTAAGTCCGTACTTTATTAGATGGTTATACCCTAATGGACGAAAACTTATTTATTCCCTAAGAAGGCACCCACATACAGAGCCTTCGTTTCGATGACTGGCCGTATTAAACGTTGTATTGCAATGTTTATAAGTGGCTCTCTTTGCACTTCAATTTCCTTCCTCTTCGTGTGCCAGGTAATCAGATGGCGCGAAGTCTTTGATTAGAGGTGAGACCAGGAGTTTCAATGTTAGGAGTGTTGGTGCTGTTATACTATATCAAAATTAATTCACTTAGCAGAATGTTTACTATGCTACTGGCCACGCCGTGGCTCAGTGGTTAAACCGCTTGGCTCTCACCAAGGCGGCCCGGGTTCGATCCCAGGTAACCGCAAAGTGAGATTTGTGGTGGACAACACGGCGTTGAGGCGGGTTTTCTCCGGGACCTCCGGTTTCCCCCACCATCTCATTCCACCGATGCTCCATCTTCATCTCATGCATCATCAGTGTCACTGCCTGCGGTGCCGTATGTAGTAAAAGCGGGCGTTAAACACTACACATTTACTATGCTACCTGTGAAAAGATAGGTAATATGATCGACTGTAAATTCGGCATCACAGCCGTGAGGTCTTTTCTAGCTATGTCCCTCGGACGAGGGTGCTCCGGCAGGAAGGTGTGAAACGAGAGCAGACACAGGGAAGGCGATCCACGAGTATCAACATGTCTGTACTATTTACATATTAAATTTCTGCAGTGGAGTCTAGTTCACCCACAGGAGTACGAACTTTACAGAACGCAAATTTAATGCCGTGCATTGCCCGAGACAGCTATCGATGTGAGTCAACCTTGAAAGTACCTATCGGATGAACCGTGAAGTGAAATGAGAATGGAAATTGGAGGGATTTAATAACTTTGCCAGCATTTACCTAGCAATCCGAGAAAGCTCCCTAAGACGATGGATACCGAAAGTCAGCCAAACGGAATGAAACCCAAGACCTCCCAAATGAGGTCATACACGCTACCACCTGAAATATCCAGCCGTCTATGACAACAAACTCTTGTAGAAATGTTATAAACAGGTTCCCTGCTGTTTGTGCACCTCACAGATTCCTAATCTTCCGAATACATTTTTGGGAGTAGGATATATTATTGATAAGAAATTAAATTAAATCACCGTGCTCATACAGAGCAAAATTTCGATGATATAGATCACAGGGAAAAGCTTGAACGAGGTCTCATTAAATCTCTGTGATAGCTTGCACTAGAATCAGCAATCTGATAAACCTGGACGTAAAATGCCATTCGATTTTTAGTATAAAAACCCTATAACATGACTAGTTCGTGATAATGTTAGAAGAGTTAAGCTTCAGAATTGGGTATTGGATTAGATTATTGTTCTACTGTTTGGATTATTTTTATTTTATTTTATTTTATTATTTTTATGAAAGAAGATTGTATTATATACATGAGTATCAAGAATTAATGAATCTAACTGTAATGTTTATAAGAGGTGAGAGAGATATTGTGGCATGTATTTATAAGGAATAATTTCTAGCAACTTCTGTGATGAAGCTATATATTTACTGCAGTTATCATTTGTGTGTTTATGTTTAAGGGGGTTCAGAATGGCCAAAAATCACAAAATTGTCATATTTTATATTTTTGTCTCACGTTAATCTGCATTTTTCTACGATTTAAATGATATATGATACAAATACTATAATGATTTATAAACCACTTCAATTACGCCTTCTCTATTGTGTTGCTTCTGTCAAAAGTCGATTCTTTTAACTCATTTATTGATCGATCAGCGCATCTGCACTCTACATTTTATTCATTGATCTTAGACATTATTTACATACATGATACAATGAATAACAATGAAATGAGGAAAGCCCCATTGGGTCCCCATAAGTAGGTACATTATTGTTTTAAGTATTACAGAAGATCTTCTTGTGAGAGCTGATTCTTTGGTAGATTACTCCTGATGTGGTTTCGGGAGCTGGATTTTCTGCCAGGGGAATAGTGAATTTAGCTCCTGATACGTTTTTTAGGTTGCTGTGGAACTTTCGGGCTTGTGAAGAAATTGACTGTCGAATGGTGCTTATTCCAGTTTCTCTATGTAGTTGACTATTTCTGATAAACCATGGTGCATTTGTTGAGATTCGTAATACTTTGTTTTTAAATGTCTGGGTACGTTTGGTTTCAGACTTTTCCCTCTCCTGACTGGTCAGGCATATAGTAGGAGTGGCCTTAATAAAGTCGTGTAGAGTAGTTTGCAGTTTTTTTATTTGAGTGAAGATCTTTTGTTGAGAAGAGGGTAGAGCTTACGCCGAGGTATTTAACTGTTTCAGTCTCAGTTTTCCAGGGTATAGGTTTCACTGGAAGTGTTACTGGTGTAGGATCCGTCTGCATAGTGTAAAGATCATTTCTTCACATTTTTGCTGGTTGAGCGAAATACGCCAGTTATCAAGCCAGGATATTATTGAGTTTAAGGCCTCTTGAAGATGATTTCTGGCCCAGCGATGCACTAAGGCACGATAAAATCTACTACCAACTTAAAACGCAATTTCTGGAAAATCATATTTCTTCAAATATCTAACCCATTGTCAGCTTCTGTATCAGATACCAAGCTACAATTTTTACCACATGTTCTGTATACATATACCCAACTTTTGCCAGACTAAAATTTATTAGCAATGATTATTTTCTGAAAAAAATTAAAATAAACTATTTCTTTTAATTTCAATATTTTGAGTCACATTAAAAATTATAATATATATTTTTCACGTTAGTCCAAATTCTTCCTGTCTAAATTACAAGGAAACAAAGCATAATTTGTGGCAAAATTTTCATCCCTCTAGGGTGATTGGTTGCAGAAAACAGGTCTTAAATATAACAGAGTTTAACACTGTCGAGAAAGGGGATTCCAAACCCCCTTTTAAAAAGATTGAACGTTTTATTCCGCAGGCCAACAGAGTGCTGTCAGTCGGAAGAAGAAACTATGTCAGTCAGGTCTAAGTTACGGCATTGTGTGCTTAGTTTGTTTTTAAAATACAAAATTTACAAATTCTAGTATAAGTACTTGCAAATAACATCTGCTATAAGAACAGTGGCACAATAAACGCTGACTGCTCATTGACAAATGCAAGAATTCACTAATTAATTTCGTAATAGGCCTAAGACTAGGACATTATGTCTATTATTTTAATTCTCATTTTACAGGTATGCTTCTGAACTTCGTGATATATGGTGGTGGAACAGATGGTGCAGCTGCTTGCTCAAAGGAAAGCGTAGTACTATCTCTAGGGATCTCAAGCAATGTGGAAGGTCTTCGAGTCTGAAATTGTTATGGACTTCGTACCTATAGCCTTCACCTTACTTCTTCCTCATAATACATCTGTATAGGTTGCACTGCACGAGTACCCGTTAAATAACCTATTCGTATCGGGAACGATTCGGCGATAGTGTCTGTAACCCTGTATTCCGAAGGTTTTGGGTTCAATTCCCATGACTGACCTTTCTGAGCGATTGTTTTTTTTTTTTTTTCTTTCAGATTTTCCTCCGGTCGCTAGGGAATGCTGGGAATCGATGTTACTTCTCATTTCTTCTGGCTGGCTATTTCAGGATTGCAAGTGTCGACGGGAATTTAGGCGATGCATGGAAAGCAATTTTATCTTTGTACATCCTCGTCCTCCAGATTGGGAGAGCTTTCAGAGTCCCTCTTCCAAGGTGGGTGCCGTGAAGGGTATAGATTCAAAAGATGTCATAGATGCTAAGTCCCCCTCCCAACTTTTTCCTAGGGACATTTTTCCTATAAAGGTGGATCATGAAAAATCACATAGTAAAGAGTGAACTTAGAAGCCCATTTCTAAGACGAGAAGGAATCGTTACTTGCAGAACTGCAATGGAAATTGTGAAGTTATGTTCAATGCTACCCATTCTATCTCACAATTTTCTCTAAGTTAGCAAATAGACGGCTACGCTGCAAATCGAAGTGACGTAACAATAACAGTCTGAAACATGTCTAGCTTTGTATATCGTCAGGATATAATCGTATGTTTTGTACGAATTTAACAACCAATTTATTTTTTGTTTAGAATAAGGATGTATTAGGCAAATTAACTTTTACATAATTAGACAATAACTGGACTAGCAGAATAAGTTAATTTCAGTTCGCCCTATCTCGTTAGCCACGTTAGTGTATGCTATGACGTCATGATGTGAGTTTTCGGCTTATTTTGTCGGTTTTTCATCTTCAATGTACGTATTCTAATCTGAAGTTTTTTTTTAATAAACTTAAATATTCACATTTAATGTTAAGCTTAGACTGTTTCAGTAAAGCTAATTGATCTTACAAATAAATCTCAATACGATATGTATTAAGATTGCAAAGAACATTAAACGACAAGAATACATTTTAAGCAAACACCAAGTTTATTTTGCATAAAACTGAAACAAGTGACGTGCGTGTTCAATTTTTAAGTAATTACTGATGTGTTATATTTGATTACAAATTCAAATGCATTTAATGTTGTTTTGGACTGCATTTGTAAATTAAATTAATTAGTATTAATTGCGTTTTACTGTTATTAATTGTGTGTATGTACTGCAAACCGCCTTTGCGTTGGCAGTATTCAGAAAACCACATTGAATTATAGATTATTCCTTTCCTTCTTTATTACTGGATGACTTTAACTCTCATGGTTCTCTACATCCTAGTTTATATTGAACTTAAAAGTCCGCTGATCTTCTCTGAGAGGGTACCGAGCGGGATAACAGTTGATTTCATCTGTGGCCTACATTCGGGAGGCCCAGGTTCGATTCCCATGGCCGATCTACCTGACCCATGGTATCTTTTTGCGGGGGCAGGGTTTTCCCGGGTCGCCAGGCGAATGCTGGGTAGGTTAATTACATACCGTAATTTCTTATCCCTACATTTCACCTCCATTATCATTTCACATCATCTCTCATCTGGTGGTCTCTTTCAGGGTGGAAGTGTCAGGGGTAGTCTCGGCGTTATCGCGAATCGTGTCGGTCGCCCTGTTTCTCGTCTCGCCTCATCCTTCCTCCTGGGGATGCTCCACTTGGTGCTTAGGTAGAATAAACCACAGGTTTTGGTGTTGAATCCCCTCCGTGGTAATCCTAATCCTAATGGCTGAGACGCTTCCTTACGAGGCTTCATGTTGCGCTACTTCATATAAGTCTGCGACAAGTGTCGATCGGTTTTACTTTCCTTCCGAAGGAATTTTAGACCGGAAAAAATCCATCGATCTCCGCCTGGTTTGAGTCTCTGCCTTTAGAGGCTAATATGTTACCCTTAGTCCACGAAACGAGTTGTGTTTTACTAACTGGTTTACCTGAAGTTGCATGGATGGATTTTTAAACTTCAATGACGGATTAATTAATTTATTTTGCTTTTACTACATTTTATGCAATTATTGTACAATCATCTAGTGAAATATCTGGAGCGAATCCTTTCCTTTAACCCTCATAATCTTAATTTCACACCGACCCGGCTATTCCAAATGATGAATGAGGAATTCACGCAAAAAGATATGAAACATCGGAGGAATGTCTGATTTGCTTAACCTTTCATCGACAGTCCTTCAAGTTCTGCAAATGCTACATAGGGTTGTGTTGTGGAAGAATTTTAGATCGGAATGATGAGTAATCTTTAGATAATAATAGTACGTAAAATTTTAAAATCTTGCACCTATTTTTTGGTTTCATACTTATGTAGTAGATAACATATAAGCTACATGATTTTCATATAACAGAAATAATATTCCGTATTTTCAGGTTATCACGTGTCACTAGAGAAAAATAATCTTCTCAGTTAGTATAAAATATTGGTTTCCTTATTTCAGTGTTAGCAGTTGTCTCTTCTCATACTGTTATTTATTATAAAATAAACAAAATTACAAAATAAACATAAAGTTAATCAAAATGTTCTTACATGAGAAGGCTTGCTAACAATGCATACATCCATAACTTTAGAATAAAAGGTATGCAGAAGTTATGACAATATTTCATTATGTATATATCTAAAGCTTTCGATAAATTATACGTAAAGAAATAAATATAACATAGTATCGATTATCCCTTCTTAAACTCTGTCTTCTGTTTGTTGTATTATATCTTGTTCATCTATACGTATTCGTTGCAGTAAAATGCAACCGTATTTTGTTTTTACAATCTGCTGGCTGTAGCAACGAATATTCCGTGGAGTAACAATGATTATTTCCTACTCCATGATATTATTAATTAGAAGCCAAGTAATTCTTAGCAAATATTGGTATTCGAACTGAAGAAACTTTTAAATCATTTTAATCATTTATTAATTTGTAAAATGAAATTTTAGGTAGTTTATAACCTCAGTCTCTCAGAACTGGACTTTTAAAATGTGAAATAATGATAAAGTCGACAGAGGAATGTTTAAGTTTACCCTAAATACACAAACAAAATTTCTCCCACAATGATTATTATGATTATTATTATAAATTCCAAATTAAGTTATCATGGCCATCGCTAATAAAAGCTACACTTCAGTCCAAAAAATATTCCCACCATTTATTTTAACTAAATTTACTAGTTGATGTTAAAATGTAATAAGATATTTTAGAGCTCTCTCTTTTTACATTTAAAATACATCTATAAAACATATAAAGATATTGTAATGCAAATATAATATTAACTGTAGCATTATATCCATGTATGTGTATTTAATGTAATATATTTAATATAATGGATATGCAAAATGTCAATAAAAGTATGGCATATTTAGTTACAACATCAATTATAAAGTCAGTTTAAAATAAGCACCATAAAGTAAATGCAGTATACTCTAATTAGATGGCAGCGCTTGCTATCATATTTGGTCAATCTTCTACCAGATGTCTCTGATTTTGTTCCTTTCAGATCACTGGAATGTTTCTGCTGTAGCATGAACCTTCTAGCACAAGAAACAAAACTGGTAAGTTTTGTGATAAATTAGTTTACCAAGGTTTTTGAAGTTTTTCAATCTCATTCCAATGGGTAGTTGCTCTTAAATTAAAATAAACAGGGCTTTCTCTTCTAGGCTATGGGAAAGCAGAAAGACATATCACCAAGAAAAGAGGGTAGAGTACTGGCATTAAATCAGGAGGGTTTATCTAACAGGGAAATTGCAAGAAGGCTATTCATCGATCATAAAACCGTTGGAAAATTTTTCAAAAAACAACAATTTGGTATATCCAGTTTGAGACACAAATGTGGATGGAAAAAGTTTAGCAGTTCACGGATGTGCAAGGCAATTTAACGTATGGCAAAACATGACAAAAGCAAGTTCTAGGCGATTGCTTCTAAGATTCGTATGAATGTGGGTTTATCAGTATTACACCAGATAGTTTTAAGACGCCTTAAGGACATGAATGTTACGAAGAAAACACCCAAGAAAAAGCCACATCTCATAGTGAAACACATCAGTGACAGAAAACTTTTCGCAATAATGCATGAGAATTGAACTGCCGACGATTGGAAGAGGATTATTTTCTCAGATGAAAAGAAGTTAAATTTGTATGGTAATGATAGTGGATAAACTACGGATGGAATCAGGAGAGAAATTGAACAAGGATTGTATAGTTGAAGGCGTTATGTTGTGGGGATCAATGTTTTCGAAAGGTGTGGAAAGAATTAAAGTTTGCATAGGCTCTATGAATGGTTTAAGTTACTGAAAAATTATTAGAAATGAGGGGATTAATACTACCAGAGATAATTTTAGTGACTCTAATCTTGCACCTTTCATTTACGAAGATGATAATGCAACATATCATCGAGTCAGGGATGTCAAACAGTATTCTTTCTGATTTGGGCAATATGGTGGCCAGCAAATTCTCCTGATATGAACCCAATTGAAAATCTTGGTTTATGACTTCAAAACTTAGTAAATATTAATGCACTAGTAGGATAGAACTGATTTAGAAAATTGTTCATGTGTGGTATCATGAGGTGAACCTAGTGTCTGAGAAAATCTTGTTCGGTCAATGCCACAAGAGATCCAGGATTTGAAAAAGGCTAAAGGACATTGATGCGATTTTTATAGCTGGCGCACAGATCCACGTTGACATTACAGTTTGAAGCAAATAGTGTTTAGCTCAGGGTAAAGCAATGAGGTTTCTACAGGGTATGCGTGAGTATGTATGAGAAGGATGGTTTTAATGACACTGGAATGCCCGTTTCAAACTGGTTTAATGACTGCTTCTTTTTATCAGAACATCGAACTCGAAGTTGCCGACCAAGTGTTACCAATATCACTGTTTAAAGTTACTATATGTGAAATGCTTATTACTGAATAAAACTTAATTCGTTCTTCACGTATATATGAGGCGACAAATATCTTCTCTCATCTCTTCTGGTCTGCTCTCGACCAAGACAGAAGAAGACTGCCCTAATCGGCTCCCAGCCACGAACTCAATGTCCACAGCTGCGCGTGCGTGTGTTTGACTTTCACTTTCTTGAAGCCCATTATTCAACCAAAGATTCCCTTTGTGACTATTTTGTCATGCCATTATGAAGGATCCGAAGAATACCCTATTCAACAAAGTCAAGTGCTAACCTTTAGAACTCTGCTAAGGACACTGTTTCTTCGTTTCTTTTGTTAAAACCATTCAACCCCAACTGCTATTCGACTCAACTGCACCTGCACGCGTTGTAACAAAGAACCAACATTCCTTTGAAATCCATCATGATTCTTTACTTATGGCAATCCTTTAATTTCGGTATCAACATCATAAAAATATTGATGATATGTGGAATGTATTATATTTATGATGTAAAATGGTTTTCTAACGTTTATAATTAATAAAGTACTAAAAGGAATCCATATATGTAATAAATTACACCAGCCTTTCTTGAAAGCCAACAAATGATCATGGGGATAATTTTGGACCAAAGTGTATATGCTACGTATGTTTTGATGCCTTCATTGGAGAGAAAACGATTACTGTGCAATATAGCAACCTAACAAGAAATCAATAGATAAGAAACATTTTTTTCATCGCTCCTGTAAAGGATTTCGTCAGAAGCAGATGTGCTGATGCATCTTGTTAAAATTCACGCCGAAGAGTTACAATATATCTCATAGTTACAGAAAGCTGAAGCAGTAGCGATGTATAACTGCATATTTAAATAAGTAGAATTAATATATTAATGTATTTAAAAAGAATTAATTAATAAATATTTAGAATCTAACTTATTACTGCTTCCCAGTTGCCACACCCTGGGGATTTAATATAGACTAATCACTCAAGCAGAGATACACAGTAATAATCCACCGCTACAATCCAAACCATCATTCATATTAAAATCTGCTACAAAACATTTGCCATTGGCCCAAAGCCAATAATATAAAACATAATGATATTGACTGCCTTCATGACCACATTGTAGTGGACAACACGGCGCTGGGGCGGGTTTTCTCCGGGACCTCCGGTTTCCCCAGCCATCTCATTCCACCGGTGCTCCATCTTCATCTCATGTATCATCAGCGTCACCGCCTGCGGTGCCGTATGTAGTAAAAGCGGGCGTTAAACACTACACATTTCACATTTCATGACCACAACCAACTTTTTCAGGAATAATTACGCAACCGG
The DNA here is from genome assembly GCA_030765055.1 of Mantis religiosa. Classification (NCBI taxonomy): domain Eukaryota; kingdom Metazoa; phylum Arthropoda; class Insecta; order Mantodea; family Mantidae; genus Mantis; species Mantis religiosa. Next base: position 106,245,869 of record CM060952.1, read on the forward strand.
AAGGAACCATTTGCAGTCAAAAATTTAATAGTAATGAATAATAATCATAAAACACTCTATTATTTTATACAATGTAACGTGTTGAACCTAAAAGTTGGTTCACACTAAGATGTTTTCATTAATGCCATCAAATATTATTAAAAATGCTTATACACATTTTTCAATCTCCATAAATGAATATGAAGTTTATAAACCTTTTAGGGACATTTACGAAGAGACGTATAATATTTGTACATTAAATTATGCATTCATTAACTTGTGAGTTTTCCTTGTTACTGGACCATCGTCATTCTATCACCACTGGAATACGACTGCCTATATTTTATTTCTCATTCGAGGGTACTTTTATTACAAGAACCTTCTATATAAGTGCTAGTAATGTTAGTATATTTGGAGGATGTAGAGGCTCCAGTGTTAATCCACCTTCAACATTAATATCTCGTTTTGTCAACCAACCATCATCTCAAGAATAAATTTGCTAAGAAGTACCCATGCATGAAAACTTCTAAATGACCTATAAAGTTTATTTTGCCATTTAAATTTACAAAATGGCTTTACTTTAATACATTTTAATGGTAACGAGTACCCTTCTGGGTAAGACTTCTAAAAGAATAAATGATCTCTGAATGATGAATTATAAGTTCAGATTTTTTATCAGCATCTCAACATATACAAGATTTGTCGTGCCTATTCGTGATAGAGGAAGGGTAGAAGGAGATAGAATGTGTTTCTACAAGAAACATCAGCACAGAGGAGGGTCTGCATAGTTAGTGCTCAGATATAATGTTTTATTTTAAATTTAATTTCTAAGTCTAGTTCCTAGTAATCGAACGTTCATTTATCAATGTATAACAGTTCTTATTTGTTATGGTTTGAATATAATTCTGGTTAATCATTCAATCTTCTTTATGTGAACTTAATGCCTCAAACATATAGAATAAATATTAATACGAGAGGTGATGGAGGACACTGTAACCACAGAATTCAATATATTGTTACTAAGAAAAGGCAATTATATCCATAAGTTGAACTAAATTAGTGTTATACTAATTCAGAACGGGTTACCGTCTCATTAGCACTTGTCAAGAAAATATAAATGTTCGGACAAGTACTTGTACCTCAAAGTTCGGAATCCTTGGGTTTACTCGTTCGAAGATACGTGGACAGAGAGACGTGGATAAAGTTCCTCAGCAATGATAGGACTCTTATCTTTCCCATTTCAAAGTGCAAGTCACTGTATTTAGTTGTACTTAGCCAGTTTGCCAACAAGCATTTTACCTTTAAGTTCTGTGTGCAGTGTCATACGTAAACTTCACGTTTGTACAAATCTTCTTCAAAGCGGGTAGTGTTTACATTGCTTACGTCAAGCAGAAGTTAGTCTTTTAGTGTGCTGCACTACCCACCTTTAACCAACATTGTACTGTAATACTTTGGCTATACTGGATGGCGTTTGGAATGAGGGAAAAGCAATTTAGTGTGGAGATGTGACATAAGTTTCATCTCATACAATAGAAGTAATATGTGTGTTATTTTACACTTCAGGAAAAATGGTTATGGTTTATTTTAAATTGATATATTTAATATTTACCCTATATAAGTTCAACAATTCTGTTCATTGAAGAGAGCAATAGACAACAGAATCTAAAACGATATAACGTGTGTCCAGTTAAGAATTCAGTTAATGTTAAATGTCTAAACAATTCACTGGTAGTATGATAAAAATATATTTCGGAATGAAGGCTTCTATTACAAGCCTACACAATTTGCTCGTTTGTATAAGTAAAAACGTTGTTCCAGAAAAACCTGGCATTGTTTAACCAATAAACCGATACAGAAGATAAAATATAGTGAGCGGAAAGGTGTATAAAATATTGGCCTGTTGTCAGAGCCATATGAAATCGCGATTCATTTGTCAAGAAGCAACTGGTGAGCCGAGCGCAGAGAATAATGAGGGTAGCCTCTTGGAAAGTATTCAGAAGAGAAAGAAAGAAATGGAGCGGCAGCCAAATGCTCGCACATCAGGCAGGAAATGGGGCGGATAATCGGATAAGCATTTGGCACTTGATTCCTGCCATTAGCCGAGCCACAATATATCAGGTCTCAGTCCTTCGCGAACATGTGCTGAGGCGAACACCCCCAGAAAACATGAACAAATTTATTATAACGAGGTGTACGTAGCCAGAAAAAAAAGAACCGCTTATAGATAGATACTCATATGTGTTTCTGTGATAGAACGTAGAAGAAAGGGGAAAGGAGAGTAAGAATGAAGAACGCGTAAAGGATATGAAAAGTATTACATAAAAAAAGCACAAGACACAGAAGAGAGGAGGGATTGGGGTACCGCAGAAAAGGTATAATATAAATGATAAGCCTACGTATGACAAAATTACAGATGGTATGTTTCTATCAAATTCATAAATACAAATATAAAAGTAGTAGATATTACACAGCTAATAGAACTAACTTGGATTCAATTCTGTAACAAATTTTTTATTGACATTCGGAATATTATGTCAACAAATTCTCATCAGATACTTATATTGTATAAAGCCATTATATAATGTTTTTCTATAAATTGCAAAATTTACAAAAACATTTCCATATGAATGTTATTGCCTTGAAGAAGAATATTGGAATAAATTGCAACGTTGACCTTCTGAACATATTTGATTACGTTAGCACTGAAAATAAAACTAATTTACATGACTAGCAACAATGAAAATTTATAGTTTTATGTTGGTAAACGGTAAACTTGGCTGACAAAGTTTCATGTTCATAATATGCACAAATCCTATTCTGTATCGACAAATGTCCACATAGAGTGACGACAGCGTATATATACGTATATTTTTTTATTATATTTAGGGTCATTTTTGATAACATACGGCACCACAGATGAATATTAAAGATAAAGTTATGAAATGATAATTCAGAAAAAAGTTTCAGGCTTGAAATTCAAATACATTATCAGCAATTAACATTTTAAATGTGGTGAGGAAAATATAGAAAATAAGCACATGAATATCAAACGATGATCACTGCAGGATTCAAACCATGGATCTCTCGTTCACGAGTCCATACCTTCAATCATTCATATCGCTGAGGGATGGAATAGCAAGAATGCTCCTAAAATTACTTTAGGTGAGTAGAAGATCGAAGAATATAAAATAACAATATAAACAAAGAAGTAGAGGATAGGGACCGGAGAAGAAAAGAGAGGATAAAGTGGAAAGGAGAGGAATTGTAAAGAAAGAGAGAGAAGATAAAAATAGAGAGAAGAGGGCAGAAGAGAAGAAGAGAGAACAAAAGAAAAGAGAAGAAATTTTTCTTAACAGAAAACTATCGTTTTCTTAAATTCAATTTCACAGTGTCCAACAACTAATATAATCATTAAGAAATATATACCTACGTTTTATATTTGTGTTCAAGCCATGTTGTATAAGAGCAAATTTTATTATCTGCATGTGTTTCTGCTTTAAGTCATTTGATTATTTGAAAGAACATTAGACTCTGTAAGATAGGAAAATTAAATTATTGTAATGATTGCTTAATATTAATTATTCAAATGTAATGAAATGTTTGCAGTTGCTGGAAATGGTGGAAAAACACTCATAATGTTAAGTATCTACCCGAAAGTTCTTTACAAGATTTCATGAATATATGCGTTTTAATTTACCTGAATACTAAAAAACCCATTGTTAGAAAATGGCGTGTTTCATTTTTGTTCTTTTTGCATAAATCTAAAGAAAAATGTTGCAGAACCATTATAGTTTATAACTACTAACACTACCTAAAAGCAGTTTTGTTATTATTTTCAAAACATCACAGTATAGTTGCAAATGGGGAGAGGAGGGAAGAAACGGGAAGGGAGTAAGAAGAGAGGCGGACAGATAGGTGAGGAGTGAAAATAGGGTGTGTAGAGAGGGAGGTCAGTGGATCAGTAATTAACACAACTAGCCTAAAAATATATCAAAAATTGTGAGATATGTTATCATCTATTGAAAATTTGCTGTCAACAAAATTTTTATCCCCGCAGTCCGAAAGAAAAGCGACACCTTGTTTGCTGTCAGTGGCATCTGTCTCCCCATTCTCTGTGTATGTGCTGTACACAGATCCCTTTGTAGTTCCATAAAGGACGAATCACCCTAGGGGAGCTGGGTGCGACACACAAGGGACCTAACAATGGAAGAAACAGCCACGAGGCTTCGATTCCTCGTAATAACCTACCACTGATTAATATCATAACCAAGTCTGAATAAGCACTCATCTCTTGAAATGTGGTTAAGGACCGCCAAGCATCAGTGCACACCGATTCAGTTCTTAATAGCAAGTAAACTAATTTATATATAATATATACGTTTTCTCGAACAGATCACAAACGTTTTATTTATTTATTTCACTGATCTTCTAAATAGTCTAAGATCTCAAACTTAAATTGACAAGAAATTGCTTTGAAACTACCAGCACATGACATTTTAATGTTTAATACATCTTAATAATTGGAATTACCTCTTTAAATTTATTTGGCAGTATTATATCACTGAATACACTATTTACACTTCAAAAATAATTTTATTTCCTGCATATAATAAATAAAGGGAGTACTGTGTTCTACCTGAAATTCCTACGTCAAAATTTTAACGTAAATTCACGTTTTCAAGCACACTGAACCTCCCATATGCACACACTAAATATGTGTGTATATATGAACACATAATTCAAACATCCGGTTAAAAGCCAAAGTTGATATGTAAGTTCAGCATTTTTTAAAGATGCGTCACAAAGATTTTTCAGAAGAGTTCCCATCTCAAATTGCCCTTCACACGGAAAATTTTTCGAAAATTTTGCCCGTCTCAAAAATGGTTTTAAAGTTATTGATTAAAATACTGCAAGTTTAAGATGTTGTGACTTTGTGGGTTCGTAGAATTAAAAGTCCAATTTGCCGAAATTCTAAATGTTCTTTATTTCCGTCGAAATACACTGTTCAATTCTCACGTAACAACATTACATCACCAATACAACACAATCTACAGCACCAAGGTCGATGACAATAACAAACGACATCAGCTCTCGTTACAACAACACTCTTGTTACACAACTACAACTGTCTACTGGCGTGTCACAATCTCTTATATATCTCGCTGAATCATTTCTAGATCATTCTAAAATAAACCAGAAACCGAATTACCTCTATCAGTCCAGAAGTCACCAGAAATTTCCATTTATCTCAATTTGTTTGTTTGAGCAGACCTTTATCTGCATGTTATCTTTGTGTACAATAGCCGCGCGATCGTAAACTGATTAGGCAAGCTCTTTATTACCATGAAACAATAGCCGCCGTCTGTTTTCTATTTCTGCCGAAACTTTTATGCCTGTTGCCGCGACAATATTTTATTGCAATTGAACTGCATAGGTATAGCGAATTTTCTGGAAATGTCTTCAGAAGTCCTCTTCATTTTAAATGTCTTTTGTATAACCGGTAAACTATGTGAGACAGATACCTTACTGCACAAAAAATGTAGATAGATATTGTTAAAATAAACAGTTTATATCAGATACAGGTTTGTGGAGTTAACCAATTCCTATAAATTCCTTGTTGTTTTGAACTTTAGACTAGTCATATTCGCTAATGGGAAGTGCTTATTAATTTCTCTCTTCCCCCTTCTCTATTTCATAGCCGTGCAAAGAGTACCACACATAGATAAATGTAGTCCTTTGTACTTCCAAAGTGATCCCTATGAGGAAGGGATGAAGGGAAGTATGGAACTACCCACTCGGACAAACCACTTAGAAAGACGAGACCTATTAAAATCGAACACGGGACCACTTAAGTGCGAGCCTATGCAATTAGCACCTTCATTATTCTAGCTATATGTTTTATTCCTTGCAAACATATATGCGTGTGCTTTTATCAGTTTTACTTTGAACAGTTTCTCACTGAATGAAATTTTGACGTATTTTCCTACAAGTAGCTCGAAATCTTAAAACTGAAATGAGGAAAACAACCTGTAATTGCGTTGCAGATGTAACTTTAATAACTTGTTAATTTTAAAAAATGAAAATGAGTCTTACATTTAAGATTTAACATGAGCGGAAGAGTAATTTTGATCTCTTCTTATATATTTATGTAGAAATAAAATGTAAAACTACTTTTATCTTGTATTAAAACCGTATAAACTCTGTTATATTGTTGCAATTCGCTGAAGAATATGTCTAAAACAACATTATAGTTTCAATGAACATTTCAATTCTGAAGTGGAAATAGACCTCCTATAAATGTAATGGAAAATATGAATAGCAATTAAACTGACATTGACAGAATTTCATAATTTTAATAAATGTAGATCACTGCATGTGTACTTTAGCAAAAAATAAATAAATATACATGAAGTAGTAGAAAAAATCGATACATCAAGTGAATGATATAATGTATGTGGTATATAAGGGAACCATTAATAAAAGCAAGATCAAAATGGAAAATATTAATTTTTAATGACACTTATCGTGTAAAACAGACTCGTTTAGAAAATTAGAAAAGGTTTTCACGGTAACGTCCACTTATGTTAGTGATGCTGAACAATTTTGCTCCATCGGTAATGTGCGAGACTCGAATTAGGGAGGTGTTGGATTCCATTTCCATTTTCCGTTCACTCTAACTTAAACATTTTCGGGGTTTTCCCTGGTAGCTATGCGATTACCGAGGTGGTTTCTCATCTGCTACGATCTTCTATCCTTCATTATACTTTGATTCCGATAGCTTCTCCTATGTCAGGTATACTTCCAGGTTTCGTAGTATGGCTGTGCCTTGCACGGATGCTTGCTCCTAGCAAAGAATATTCCTCTTGGACACTAGAGGGCTGTGTGTCTGGATGATGATGATTGATGATGATTATTATTATTCATATATAAGGGCGATCAACTGCTGGGCCATCAGCGCCCTTTCAAGAAACAATATCATGGCAATAGCCAGAGATAAACTGATCTAAAAAATTTAAAATATAAAAAGCCAATAAAATACATAAGCAAAATTAGGAAAAAACCAATGAAAGGCTATAAATAGCTTTAATAAAACTCCAAAAGGCATAAAATACCATTTTCAATATTAACGCTGAATGGTAAAACAAATTACCTGCCCAGCGGTGGTCGAATCAATTTGTTCCTTTTTTCGGAGTTGGGCTAACATTTACAGCAGGTTTATCCTGCCGTTTTTCCCTGCCATTCTGGCAACAAGGTCAGCATCTTCTTGCTCCATGTCCTCTATGGAGGAGGGCTCTGTCCCTTCTCGAACTTTCGGTTCGAGAGGCTCGAACCGAGTGGAAACTACGACCGACGAAAATGAATGTCGCCGGTGTGAGTCCTCTCCAGATGACTCCTCCGAAGAAGATCTAGGAGGAGATGGTCGTGGGCTCCTTTTTCTCTTTGTTGTTTCGGGAGCAGATTTTACGTTTTCTTTCAGAAAGGCAGTTTTGTTATATTGGATATTAAACCTTATTTCTGGTGCTTGGTATATTATAGGCAAATTGCTCTTATTGCTGGATGTCGATGGTTTGTCAGGTGACTTAACTGAGGTGCTCACTGTTGTTCGTGCTGGTGTCTGTTGCTTTGGCTGTGACCTGGGTGTAATTGCTTTTTCTGATATTACTACCTCAGTTATGTCGCTAGTTTGTGTTGCGATTTTACGTCTAGGTACAAGCTTAACTGCAACTGCATTGTAAGTAACGGTCCTAGGGACAGAAGGCTGACGAATATATAAGATTTTCCGGGCTTCCAAGGACACCTTCTCTCTTACCTGGATCTCTTGGATCGCCTTTTCCTCCATAGAACGGGGACATTCTCTGGAGTTCGATGCAGTTAACACATGTTGCAGGTGAAGTACATGCATCATCATGCTTAACTTCCCCACAGTTAACGCAGGTAGCAACTCCATTACAAGAATTACTCGTGTGGCCAAAGTGCTAAAATTTATAACACCTCAATGGATTGGGTATATACTTCCTCACTCAATAACTTCATACCCTGCTTTAATCCTTTGCGGGAGATCTACCTGATCAAAGGGAAGAACCAGGGTACGAGTGGGCACTAGCTCACCTCGTTCTTTGCGATGTACTCGATACACATTTGTCACACCTTGTTCCTCCAAGTTTTCCTGAATCTCCTCTTTGAACATACCGTCCAATGCGCTGGTGTTTACAACACCACGCGAGGCGTTCAGACTCCTATGTAATTCCATTCACACCGGAAAGATCACAAGCATATTGACTTTCAAAACTTTTGCAGCCTACGTTGGTGAAACTGCTTCAATCCAGGAGCGTACCATTGCGAGATGGAGTATATAATTTTACAGGACCAGCAATATTATGCTGACACTTCTGAATAATAAACGGGTTCACGGTAGTAAATTTTCGACTTTCCTCAGTTCTAAAAATAACAAAATAGCGAGGACCACAACGCACAGCTATTTCCTTGCCACTTTTCTTAACATTTTTGTTTTATTTTATCAGTTCCCATAGCGACAATGTCCTCCACCATTGCAAACGCCTTCGAGGGCGTGCTCACATCCTGGGCGCCACCCCGGGTTAAGTGAGAGCCCAGGCCTGGACCTTGCTCACCTCAAGGTCTCCCCTCCCAATGGATAGACAGATGGATCCAATCACTTTCAGGAGTGTAACAGCTCATGCAATGGCTTCTCCCCAGGAGTGACCTTTATCAGCGGGTACGAACACAGCCCTACATGATAACCAGGAGCAGGGAGTTACGCATTACGCTGTCACCCCTGCGCTTGCCACTCCGGCAACCCGCGCTAGTTTATCCGTCAGACGTGTACTCTGGGAGGTTAGGGTCAAACAAAGATGTGGACCTTGTTTGGGCGTTTGGCATTAGCTCTCTATCACCACTCATAAGCACCCAATCGAGAGATTTGGCTCGGGATCCAGAGATTGCCAAAACCATACCTACCACATTAGGCCCCTGGGGGGGCGTGTCTGGAGGGTATTTCATCACCCTCTCTGGACAGCTTCAGTAGCAAGTATATCTTTGAACGATTTCGTTTCGTTTCTGTGGCCTGTAGTCTTTCCTTCATCCCTTCTTAGTGCGGGATGGGAGACCAGATGCACGAAGCATTCACCTCCCTTTTATACCACGTACTGTACAGTAGCGATATCTTCTTCAAAATCTTTGTTTCGCATCTTCAGAGGACCCTAAACGTATTATTTTTATTAGTTGTTTCTCTTTACATTTTATTTATTAACTCTGTACATCACATCCCTATACCTACGAATAGGTATAGCTATTCCTCCTCTTTAATATACATCCAAATAGACTTGAGTTGTACCTAGTGCAAATTTAAATATACACCATTTTTATTATACATCAGGTTCACTATCTACCCATTTTTAATACCCTCTTATAATTAAATATACAAATTTTCCTGATATGCATTGTTACAAATATACAATTTTATAATTTTAAAATATGTCTCCTGTATTTTCCTTTGTCTTTCTCAATAATTCACCCAACTTCATAATTGCTTCTGTACTGTTAGCCTTCCTAATTCTCATTTTAATTATTTCGCTCGGTAATTTCAAGCATCTTACTGGTACCAATTGTTTTCTCCATAATTCTCTTTCTTTACCATCCAAAATAAAATGTTATTTTCTATTTGCTACCATAATGGGCACTTCTGTGAGTCTATTCCCCGTTTCAATGCCCTTAATTTAATTGCTCCAGATCTAAACCATGCCCACCCTTACTTTTCCAATTTATTACACACTTCAATACATTTTCCTTGCCCTAATCTTCTTCAATTTGCCTGTGGGTACGAAACCAAGGTTCTCTTGTCCCAAATACTGCTAAATATCTTTTGTATATTAATAACCTCAAATCCCGTCTGATCACTTTCCAGAACTTTCCTTACAACACTTCTTTATCCCTCCATACATTCCTTAACCCAATTTCCTCTAATCTTTTGCATAGGGAGCCCAACTACCAGGCAATAATACAGGGCCGGTAAGATGAGCACCCGAAGTGCGAAATGCTTTACCCCTACAGACAACCCTACTTTTTCCTTCTATCTGGCACGTAAACAAACAGGTGACGTGTGGCACAGTGGCGGTCATTCGAATTTCGGATGAAAGGTTTTATGGGACATAACCAATTGCATACTTTTGAAAGCAAGGTTTGGCTAGGATGGCACAAACAGGGTTAATGACATTAGAGAACATAAGTAAAGGACTTAACGACAATGCTAGACAACTCATATTGGTATTGTGTAAGAAACCGCCCACTCTCCACATTACTGACATTAGTCAAACCTTAAGCTGACGAAAGCAGTTCTGTAGAATTAACATATTTATTACCTTTGTCCTGTTTAGTCATCCAATAGAAGTATGCAATGTTAACTATTTCCCTTATGCTGCTAAGTACATTTAAATGGTTTCTATACTGTATTCTCAAAAATAAACAACACAGCGTATCTGAAAAGTGCATTAAAATTGTTTACAATATACATTGATAAGCATCGACGTACTCATAATGATATTTCCTTAATTTACAGAATCGTTATCCTTGGTGGCTATTAGTGTTTCAATATTCGACTGCAAATAAATAAACTCAAGCGTAGAACAGATTGCAGATGTTCATTCGAAACGTCTCTCCGCGTCTAAATTTACGCTCAGAGCACTTCCAATGGCACCTCTAAAACAGTGATATATTTTCTTTTTCGTATTATGCATTAAACCTCACACAGCCATAAATATGTAAAATGTGGTAGTTCGCTCTGTTCTATTTGGCTCTGCCACATTTTTAAATTCTCCATTAATGCTTTCAAACACCTGTTAATATATTGTGTTTACTTTGTAAACTAAGGTTAAGTTCGTTGAGGTGAGAAGTTAAATTCCTTAGAAAAGACAAATCACAAATAAAAACATCTTTAAGTTCCGGAATGACATTCCCTTATGAAAATATGAATTTCCTTCCGGAGCTCCAATATTCCATGCAACATTTTTCCTTCTGCTTAGCCATCTTACCTGGTAGTAGTACAATAAATCCAAATATTTCGAGTATCAGATTATCAAATCGTTTTGAAACAGATCATAAGCTGTAATTAGATTTACAGTTTTAACACCGAAAGACAATTTTATTTACAGTGGCTGATTTCACACAGTTTGCTCGCTGAATAATGCTCTGAAAATTTGACTTCGCTTTAGGCTTCAGCATGAGGCGCATTGCTCCTCTTATGGAGCATCTCCTAATATATTCAATATTAGTAGGATATATTAAACATTGTGCTTTACGATTATGAAGTACAAGAAAATCCTTGTTCTACCAGTTCCGCTCAAACATTCGTTGCTTGCTCATATTGCACAGAGAATCCACCACTGACAAGAGGGCACGCGGCTGAAACCGGTTTCGCTGGCTCAGTCGAGCTGTGTCTAGAAAGTAGTGAGCACAAGAAGGAAGGTAAATTCACACCTATAATGCCTTCCTTCCCACCCCTGCACTAATGTGTTCTCTTGCGCAATCATAGAAATTATATAGGAAAACAATTCGGTATCTGTAAAATCTAAAAATTCATAACTTCAATATCACTAATGTCCAATAGTTTTAATGTTAATTGTTTTACTATATTTTGGTCTTCTAATGTTCTAACCTAACACCAAAACGTTATCAATCTTTCAGTTACTAGCCGTCTACATTCTGTTCCACCTAATTCGAGCATTACTGCTCCCTGTCTAAACTTAAATACCACATATAGTATTAAAGAGATTTTTCCTTTTGCAGTTAATACTGTTTATAACCACAACGTGTGCTCGCGGACCTTGCAGAAAAGTTATCCTTTTAGGCATTGAGGACCACAAAACTTTCTTTTCTGTTGAACTGAATATCTTGTGTACACAACAGGTAAGTACTGCGAAAGTAAAAATCTATCTGGCTTGCAGATCATCTATTGTATACATTAGTATCAATACAGTCATATCGGTTAGGTTTCCTTAATACCAAGATATGAGATACGAGAACTGTAACACAAAATTTAGTGGAACAAAAGCTAAATAACTCTATAAGAGCACATAAAAATGCGCTGAAACAACAGCTCCATGATATGAGCAAATTGCACCCAAAAAGAACAGACTTGAGGCTGATGATACACCCTTGTGTGACAGGTGCTCTGATGTTGGGGGGGAGGGAGGCTCATTGAATGTCGTTTGCATAATTTTATTTTCACTTTGACGAAGTCAAATGGAGAAAAAAAAGATACACATAAAAGAGCTCGTTGTGAAAATGAACCAGTCGAAGGGAAAACGGGCATCTAGTGAAAAGAAAAATCGCTTATTGTGAAAGTCAGAGAATAGGGATAATTGAAAAAACTAAAGGCTAGGTCTCGTGTAATCAGGCGGAGGGGTATTGTATATGCAGCTAACGAAGTTGATTTCACTCGAGTCCAACTTGTGTAAAAATCAAGCAGCCTGGTGATTATGCAAATGGCCGAGCACGCATTGGCTTTCTGCCTCGGTGACCCCTTCCCTTCAAATTTAATGAGAAATCGACCGCCAGGCAGCAGCAGTGGCCGTCTTGTAGCTTTCTTCACACGTACCCTTCTTAATGATTCACACAACGTGGATCGCGACCCCGCCCACCCAAATGCTCAATGATATCGTCGGCTCCATTGTTGATATTCAACGTGCAAACGATTTAATATTTACAGCTCCATGAATTCCAACGCTCTTTTCATAAGCGGAGAAAACAACCACCTTCAGAAATTGTAGAGAGGAAAAAAGCAGAGCGTATAGCACCTGGATTATGGGACAGAAACCTCTACGGGTAGCAATCTACACTCCACTGTGAAAGTATATTTTCTAACATGTGGTTGTTTCAAAATTATATACTCTTGATTAATAAAAACAATTGATCAAGCAGCACGGTAAAACTGGAGTCTTTAAATTGCTTTGTTTATTATACACTGTACTTGTTTTGTTTCGTTTATTGCAGGTGAGGAAGACCACAAGGAAACGTCAACAATTGAATTTGCAGACAAATAACTCTGCTGATTAACTATGTAACTATACCTAAATTGTAACGATAATATTTTGTAGATTTCTGACAGGAGTAAATTTGTAAAATTCAGATAGTTTTTGTAATGTCCAACTTGAGCTTGTAAAATTCAAGAAGATAAAGGAATAAGCCCCAGACAGGCAACTTCCTGCTAGGGCATATGAAAGACATTTCCCTATCATTTTACGTCTCCCATTACATTGACAGATGTGCGACTCCTTGAGAATCATGCTTACTTGTCATATATGTGTTGTCAGCTTAGCTGACGTGTCTGACAAAGGCGTTAATCAGCCACTTGGTCGGCTAGCACTTTAGTATTTAAACCGCCGAAATTTAGCTTAAGCGGGAACATTTCACGCGTACTGAGACGAACCTGCGACACTCGCCTGTTTAAACCTCGTTTTGACCATCCTCGACAATGGAAATTGAGACGCCAGGAACCTCCGCCAAAGTAAAACCAAAATTGACCTTTACTGACCAATCTTTACTTTTTTATTATTATGTAGATTAGTAACTTTATTTATGTACATTAAAGACTATTTATACCAGAGCTACATGTCACTTCTTAGCCACAGTCTTAGCGTCTCTTAGGAAAGTAATCCTCTGAGCTACGTTACCCTTTAGGGCAATTAAATCACATTATCAATTAAATAACATAATATCATAAATAACATAATATCATAATATGATTTTCCTCTGGCATAATCAAATGTTCGGTCTATGAATATTACCCACCAATTTTCAACAACCAAAATAATAAGGTAAGCTGATATAACCACCGTAATAAACAAATTAAATCATTCTGAATCAAAATAAAGAAAGCACGCTCAAAACCAGCCATGGCATTACCTAACAAACTTAACAATGGCCTTGCATGACCAGAAATAAAATTTAACTAATCCAAATAATAGGTTGCATTAAAAGAACAAAACAGCGCAGTAACAGATGAACACAAAACCTAGTACTTTATTTATTGTCATGAAATATTTAACAATTTAAAGAGATGGGCAACGATAAAATTAGGTGATCATAATGACCAAATGTGCAGGTCATTGTGTCTTTAGAAAGAGAACACCGAAATTGCAGAGCAAGGCGGACACAAAACAAGGCCCACTAACCTCGGTGCGAGGCTGAATCCCACCTGGGAGCACCCCCCCCCCCCAAAAAAAAACCGCAGTGCTCATGTCCCGCACATGGTCTTCAATTGACATTAGCGCAAAATAAAAATCATTAAAAATCATGAGATAAAATTTCACTACTATAAATACATAAATTATGATAAAAACTGCTAAGAAAAATTATATGAGCATAGAAATGTAATTAACTGTGTTGGGATATCTCAATAAATTATATAAAAGCAGTAAAATTTTCAGAATACGTCGTACAATTAAACGAACATACTCTGAATGTGAGAGTACTCCATTATACTCTCCCTGAAGATGAAGCACCAGCATTGGATTTGATACATTCATCACACAGAACTTCATAAAATATATTCAGAAGTAAAAGAAATTAATAGAATATTCGCAGATTGCAGTTATGCATTTTTAGGTCATATAAAGCTAGTTATATTCTATTTAGGGAACTTCAAATTTCGTACTTCCGGTGAAATTTTGGTAATGAATTCTCTACTTCCCTTAAGTAAATAATTTTGACGTTTAAAAGAACACTAAGGAGCTCATTTCAGAGAAATATTTCTTAATTAAGTGCTGTTTGACAAAAATGTGAATTCTGTTTTCATTTCAAAATAAACATTATTTTCTAAAATATAAAAATGTGTGAATTAATTTGGAATAACCACATCTTTTACTATTGAAATATTAACACCAACAAAATAGATACGTTACGTTTTTTCAGATGAAACAATAAAAGTTTTCTGATTTAAGATGGACCCTTAAATAATATTGTTTGTCAAAATTCTATTTTAATTCCTGTTTTATTCAGTAATATTTATCACGTGTCACCATGCAATAAAACCTCACTGTACTGTAACTAAAATATACTGGCTTTGGTATTATACGTAAACAAACAACTAACATTTTAATTATTGCAATTACAAAGGTGGCCAAATTATTAGGAAAAGCTGAAATTCATTCATAAAAATGAATTTATTGCGGCCAAACTCTGAATTAATAACAACATTGGATGTAACAATAATTGAGTGATACATAAGAATCATTAAGGGATATTTTATGATGATTTGTGGGGTGGTCTGTAAGCATATGCTGGTATAACTGCTAAGTTGACTGTCAGCTGCCGTACGAGTACATTTATTGTGTGTATTTAATATATGACCATGCAAACTTATTGGACATTTCAAAGGTTTATCGTTAGAAGTCTTGGCTTTATTTTGTCAGTACACTTCTTCTTTATTATACTAATGCTCTTAAAGTTCTATGGATGCAGTGAAATACTGGAGAACCTGTAAGATTTAATGTTAAATGAAATTTGAGGTTATGGAGAGGAAAAGTGACTTATCACCTAGAAAAATTGGTATTACGAGGGCACTAATAGCAGAAGGACGGTATACACAAAGTGAAGTAGCACAGAGGCTCAAAATACCACAAAAGTCTGTAAGCAGAATTAAACAAATGGACGAAAACAATAAGATACATCAGGCACAGCGAAGTGGGAACTGTGGTAGAAAAAGCAAGTTGAACACTGGAACTGCAAGAAAAGTTATGGATGAAGCACGCAGAAACCAAAAAGCCACTAGTAGAGACTTGAGGAATACTTTAGTAGCTATAGGCTTAGATGTATCAGCAAGAACTATCAGCACAACCCTGTTCGATGGCAGTTCAAGGGCTCGAAGACCCAGAAGAAAAGCAAAACTCACACCAGATATGGCAAGACAGAGACCCGACTGGGCAAAGGGAATTAAACATTGGTCTTCTGATGACTGGAAAAAGGTAATTGATGTGATACACTGTGTTACTGTTTCTCACAAAGATAATTTAATTTAATAACCAGATTCAATTATGGGTCACCTTCATAGACTATACAAAGGTATTATTTGGGATAACTTATTTAGTATATTGTTGACCAATAGTTTCCATTAATATGGGTTTCTCTTTCCTGGTGTGCTTTAGTGCTGAATCCAAGACTTAAGTTAGTGACGAAAGCAGTCAGTATCTTCGGAAGAAAACAGAAGAAGAGTTTCTTCCTCAGTAAGTGCAACCAACTGTGAAAGACCCTTCAAAGGTGATGGTCTGCAGCGTTATGTCTGTCCATGGTACTGCAAGACTGTACATTGTTGAGGGTACTTTGGGGCAAGAAAAGCACCTAGGAGTACTGCAAACTTGACTTCTGCCTCAGATAAAGGATTGGCTCGCAAATGGTTCTGTATATTTATGCACGATGGTGCACTGTGTCACAAAGCCAAGAAAATAGCACAATATTTACGGGTTTTAGATCTTTCAGTGCTTCCATGGCCAGGAAATAGTCCTGATATAAACCAGATCGAGAATTTACGGTCCATTGTGAAGAAGAAAATCAAGAAAACCCATATTACAACTAAAACCCAACATATCGAGACACATAAATATCTGGCAACATGATGCAGATATTACAAATAAGTGTAAAAGATTGGCTGAGGGCAAGCCTAACCGAATAAAATGTTAATTTCCAACAAAGGAATGTATAAAAAGTATTGACTCAAGTTTCTGTGTCATATGTATCTGAGAGCTCATGTATTAATGCTAAGTATATAAAGAAGGTTTTCAGAGCTTTAGTCTAATAATTTGGCTACCTCTGTAAATTTATGTGTAACAAGATTGAAGTTATCTTAGGAACACTAGATAGCAGATACCAATAAAATAACAGAGTGGGCAAAGCTTGCTGTGAAGGAAAAATCATTTCATTAACTATGTGCGTGTTTAATTTCTTGTAATATTTACTCTTTGCTGGGTGTACTGCTACAGCCAGCATGGTTTAATTTGGATTGGCGCCATGCTTATTGTAAATTCAGTTGAAGCTTTAGAAAACCCTGCAGTGTACAAGAGAGGAGCTGAAGTGCCTACTTATACCGCTAGATGGCAACATCAACTCCCGTTTGTTTCACCAAGTGTGTTAATGTAGGAGTCGAGTGTGGATGCAGCAATCGCTCCGGCACTTTTGTCTATTGATGGAGGGGCGGAAGAATTCGTGGCCTTCCTGACGGTCACTAGCTGACATCACCAAGAAGTCACGAAGCTAGAATGGAGTGCATAAGTATATAATTCGAGAATATTGGATTTCTGAACGATCTACCGCGCCCGGCAGAACTATACCTATAGAAGTCGATATAGGGCTGGTAGGGCAGTATGTATTGTGTGTTTCGACCATTGAGATGAGTCGACAAGTGCGGCTTCGTGGTGAGGAGTCTGCGACAGTGGAACAGGTACTCAAGCAGTTTACGAGCCAATATCGAGTTGTGTTCAGAGTCGACGTGAAACTCCACTTAGGAGGTGAACTTCGGTGTACATCCGAGGGATGATCACCACCATGTGTCAAAGACACAAAGAAACACTGAAGAGACGTGTTGGAGCTGTGTATTTGTATAAAAGATAAAATGATTGTACGTTAGTATTGTCCTACCAATTTCAGTGACAAATAAAATAAATTTGAAGTGAACGTTGTGTCTTGATCACATTGTTGTCAAAAACGTCTTTTTCTCTGTAGAAGTGTTTTGGCCAAACCGGAATACTTGGTTCGAATTCAAAGGGTAATAAAAGTGAAACACAATATTAGTATTAGCTTAGAAATGTTGCTTGGAGTCGATATTGTCACGTGCGGAGCAAAATAATGAGTCAAGATAACACACATGGTCATCTTCCCACTGCTAGACATACACGACGGGACTGCCAATCTAAGTGAGAAGCGAAATCTGCTACCATTAGAGTTAAAGCAACACACATCCTACGGCTACAGTTCATTGTCGTTCACTGTTGCCTTCGGCCGTGACCTTATAAAAGGAAATATGCCTCGGCTACGCTTTGCGACTTAGGGGATTCAATCCTTCGGCTACGTTAAATCAGTTGGTAGTGCTTGTTAGTCAAATGTTGACAGCTGTGCACATGCATTTACACAGCGGGAAGGTGGCAAGAAATTTCGTTTTTGGAACCGTCTGTTTACAGTTACACTTGAAGCGAATACTGACATTAATTCTTGTGTTAGGACTTTGAAATGAGGAAACGTTGTGCAAACCAACTTAACTTCCTTGTATTTATCCTTCATGACCAGGGCAGGAACTTTAGACATCGAACATAATACGTTTGCTACGCCGAGACCATAGAATTAGGTTTGTTTACAAAGAACTGAGGGTGGGAGCACGCTACACCTGATTCCGACCTTGGGTACGCACAGTCGACGACCCTTGACTAAGCGTGTATATATGAATAGTATGAGAAAGTCCCAAATCTCATTAATTCTCTTTTGTGTACAGATACAGAGGCCTATTGAAATAACATTGTTTAAATTTTAACTACTGTCATTAATTTTATTGAAATGTACAACTACGTACATTCGTAAATTCTCAAATTTGTAACTGTTCTATTGTCTGAAAAATATTTTTGTACATCGCATGATGTTATTGGAGCATACTTGAAACAGTTTATATTTGAATCTGTGTTGCTGTTTAAACAATTTCGCACTTCACACAGTTTCGAATATAATGGATTGCTTTAAGAACATTTTGAAGTTCTTGATTAACACAATTAATATTAGTATCATAAGGGAATTCGTTTATCTTTTTCACAAACTTTTTCCACCACCCCTAAAGCAGCACACATTTCAATATTCGAAGTCTCACCTCAGATCCTCCCTCGGAACGTGACATCAGAACAGTAGTGCATCGCGAGGTTCCATAGGTCAGTGTCTCGCAACCTGCACCCACCTCGTTTCAATATTTTGGTGTCCAAAGTTCCTGCCCTATTCATGACACTGAAAAACAATTAAAATATGACGGCTTTGTTCAATTTAATCGTTCAAAATCCACGTATAAAGTATTCTACTATATACTTACAGTTCTTTTTTTCTTTCTTTTTTCTGCTTTTTTCTTTTATATTGTTTAAGTTCGTAGCCAGGCCAAATAAGGGCAACAAATTAACATGCATTTACAGTTTAATGAACATAAACCTTGAATACAATATTCCCATCACTTTCTCCAGCTAATGCTATTTACTTTTATATACATTCGTGTTTTGCCACTATAGATATTGTTCGAAAATTTGAAAAGGTATATTAAAATGTTTAATTAGAACTATTACGGACGTTTTCGAGGAAATTAAAATTAACGAAATAATTTGCATATAAAAATAGTTTAAGAAAGAGGGACTCTTGCTACATTTTTGTGACATGTTCAACTTAAATGCAAAGTTTGTTCTGTATCTAACCTTCCTTTTGAGTAGTTGTGTGTATTCCAATGTGTAAGAACTAGGATACAATGAAACACAAAATTAATATAATTTTTAGTCGAACTAATGCTCAATGCTCCTCTTATTATTAGTATTTACCTAGAATGCGTTTCGTTAGGATTTTCCTAACATCATAAGTCGACAACAGCTGATGATGTTAGGAAGATCCTAACGAAACGCGTTCTAGGTAAATACTAGCAATAAGTGAAGCATTGAGTATTAGTTTGATTCAAAATTATATTAGTTGTGTGTATGCTTACAGACACCCTTTAAAAAGGTTTTTTGAGAGGTCTTCAAAAAGTAGGTTTTCTGTGGCATGTAGGTATCGATTGTTTTAACTCCTCTTCCTACCATAATTACATGACTAAGAAATGGACGTATGAAAAGGAAAAAAAGAGTGCTGTAAGGTGGGAAAAAATAATGCTCCATTATCGACAAGTGTGAGTAGATTTCCGAGGCTCTAGCAGAGATTATGTCAGCTGTGTTATCGACACGTGCTAGTTTACGAATTTCGGCACGATGAGCCAAAGAAGCGTTCGATACCTTCTCGCTTCTTTCCAGCAGTTTATTATAGTAGATTACCTATGATATTATCTTAAGGTTCAGCTTTCCGGCGAGAAAAACAAGGAGACTGATTCCTATTTCGTTGCTTGCATATTGAGCGAGGATTATGCAAAGAAGAGCATGAGTGTTTTTCTCATGTGCTTGTTTGTTGGTATGTTTATGTTAAAGAAAGCAAACAAAAATAAAGTCATTTGGTATGCATAGAGCGTTTTCCAAGCGCACGCCACCTGTTGGAGATGTCTCCTGTCTCTTAGGAAAATGATTTTCACTTCATGATCGCAATTCGTGATTTTCTCAAGTTCTTAAAGGTTCTTAAAGAATAAGTATAATGCTCTAACTTTTGGTTACCAAAGAATATTTTAATCACTGATAATACCGCCTTTATGTACTCGAAAGATCTGATATGCTGCATTCCCATGCATTTTTGTCTACTCCTTGTCCATAACATTACAAATGTTTATTATTTCTTTTTAAGCCCTTTTTGTTTATCGAGATAAGGTTTCATTACATATTTAGGTATTTTTTGTAGAAAAAGGAGGTATAAGCTGGGCACAAGAATAGTCATATTTAAAAAACCACTATAGTGACTATAAGTTGGCTATAAAATTTCACGCTTATATTTATATTAACAAGATAAAAGGCAATGCGACTTTTCACTATAAAAAATATATAACTGTTTTAAAATTCGAAACTATAGCCAAGAATTTCTTGAAAAAAAATTCTTTTGAAATAAATTATGCGCTTTAACCCTCAAGTAGTCGCGTGATGATTTGTGACGTGAGTGGTCGCCGGGGCTAAATATGAGTCCATATAACATTTATTTTCTGCATTGTTTATAATCGGTTTAATAACATTCTGGAATATTCCTTTATTTCTTTATAGTATTTACCAACACTCAAATTGAGTTTTATGAACTGTTTCAAGATAATTTGATATTAAATTAAAGTATACTGTGTGTCGAGTAAACTATACAAGGTAAATTTGTTTATAGTGCTCCATTACATTCCTGAATCATATTAATCAAGCTAATAGTAGAAAACAACAATATCTCATACAGAACGTATTAAATGTTTACATTGCTTCAACAATCACCATATGAATGTGTAGTAATAGTCTCAAAATATGATACAAGCACAAAATTACTACTTCATTTACAATTCTTCTTGCAGACACTCTTTAGACACCGCCGAGGAACAATTATTGCAAATATTTCTTTAATACATTCTGCAACTCTTCCTGGTATATTTATCCTTGCTTCTTCCGCATAAGTAGCACCTCTCTACCTTGTTGTCAGGCTGTGACTTGTGTTTTATGAACGTCTTCAATTCCGAGAAGAATCTTAGCACGCTTTCTTAGCGAGAATGATATAGTGTTCAGTTCTGCTCTTCTTGTTATTTGAGGCTTTATCAGCTCCCAGGACATTGTCTCAAGAAACAAGCGTTGTTTGATTTTCTTATACTTATGATTAGCAGAAAAAGTACACATGGCATTGATCGCACTGGTGTGACTTGTCTCTTAGTAACCATTTCAACAACTGTCACAGTAGTGGTCCCGCGGGCTACATACGTAGCCCAGCTGTGCGCAACTGAGTTTAATCGCAAGGAACAACAGTACTGTCTTGCTAACTGACCATCAAGAAGCTACCAAAACCTCCAGCAGCATAGAAGCAGAAGAAAATGCGCTCTTGCAAAAACAAAATGGCTGGGCTACATATGTAGCCCACGCGACTACTCGAGGATTAAAGAGATTCGCATTTTCTATGTTCTTTTTTATGCGGTGTCTGTCTGACAGTCCATTGCAGAAATCATTCAGAATGAAGAAGAGTTCACCAGACAGTTCCTTTTTCTTCTTTGACTATCCTCTTCTACCACTACGTGATGTCAGGGTATTCTTGTTCTTCTTAATCCTTATGCTCATAGGTGGCGCGTTCAGGAAGGAAAACTCTGGATCAGTGAGAGAGAGAATCCAGAATGGGTGATCAGCTCGATGCATGGTATAAGTGAGAGAAGTGGATGACAGAATGTGGGCGAGATGAAATGATACAAAAGTTGATGATGGAGTAATTAATTGGTGAAATTTTGGCAGGGAAACCTGAGGACCAGGAGAAGACCTGCTCCAGCGTCGTGTTGTCCTCCGGACAGTTCAATAGATAAATTTTATTCATCATACATATATCTTAAACATGTAGTATTTAAATCGAAACTTCTAGAGCTGCTGTTTAGAAATTAAACACTACAAATTTTCTGTTAAACTTTAGCTTGGGAGGAGCAAACCTTCTTGAAAATCTTGATTTCATATCCTTGGAAGGCTATAGTTAAATATAAAATGTGTTTTTTATCGGCTTTTTGTTTTTAGTTATGCTGGTTACACATACATATATATCAAACATTTTCTAAAAATGGTTTTGCTGGATTCAGAATGCGTCTGAACTGTCCTTCCCGTGAAATTTTGATATAAATTTCTGGGTGGAATGAAATTCTTTCTCCATTTGCTATAGGTAAGCAGAAGAGAATAAAAATAGAAACGTACAGTGCGCAAGTTTACAAAGAAAGGTAGATTCTAATGTTCTTCACTTGTATATGATAATTACCTAATGTTCCTTATCACTATGTAACGGGATTTTATTTTCGTTCATCTTCTACTAATAAGAAGCAAGCCAACTTTTTGTAAGATCCAAGTCGAGTTTTAATCTACTGAGAGTCGTGAGATCTTTTCTCAGGTGTGGATGCGGATTTTTGGTGAAAATAAAATTTAGATGACTCCAATTTTGTAATATATTATTTAATTATATAATATGAACTATGATTCACTCTTATCTATTATAAATATTGAATAACACTTTTTGAATCTTATTAATTTTCCTTTACAATTACAATCATCGTAACATCTTTCCTCGTTCTCAAGCAAGACACAAGATTCTAACTTTTCTAGATTATTGATTTTCTTGTCCCCATAGTAATTCCCACTTTATTTTGTGATTGGCCGATTCACTGACACGTCATCACACCACGTCACACCACGTCACACCACTACTACTTCGGCCAATCACACAACTACATACATTTTTATATATATTTACAATTCCCACGAACACAAAAATACTGTTACAAATGCCCCTCTTCGAAATATATGGAAAATAACCAAATAAAGGAATTAACAATCTGTTTCCATATATTTCGAAGAACAGCCCCAATTAACAATTTCGTTTACACCAATATTACACAACACCAATACAACATACATAAAATATAATAATATACATACATTGGATGAAATATAATAAATGAACATTTAACAACAATAAATTAACATTAATTAAAATACAACAATATATTGATGTTTAACAATGTTTTATTTTTATTATTATTTAACACACACATAGTATATATTCAATATTGTTTCAATTACTGTCAAGGCTTTTATGTGTATAGGGATCAGTATCATTCACTTTAAATGTGTGTGTGTATTTGTTACACAGTCCAGGTTTTGAACTAAAGGCTTTTCTATTCTTTAATATACACAATTTCAACTGTTCTTTTCTCGCTTGGTCTAAATTGTATGTGTTTTCTAACTTTACTTGTAATATTCTCTGGAATTCTATTTCTTCCTCCACTTGGCTTCCGCCGTTCTTATCTTGTATTGTATATAATTGGCAACAATGCTTTTCAAGGTCAGTTACATTATTTTGCAATCCATCAATAATTAAATTCTTCCCACAATTTTCATTTTCATCGTATTCAATATTACCATTTTCTTGCAAGAGTATATCTTCCACAAAAAACCTTTCATTATTTATATTATCCCTGTTCTCTTCTTTTCTTCCATCTTCTTCCAATAATTTTATTACTAATAAATCATTTTCTGTCTTAACCTTCATTTCATGCATTTCGAAATTCAATACACTTTGCCATTCATATAATAAATCATTACCCACAATTACATCTCTTGCCAAATGTGGAATTACCAACGCAATGAAATTGAAATTCCATTCACCTATTCGGCCCTTAATTAATACTTGATATTTAATCCTATCCTTTTTCTTCCCAATTGCAGTACTGCAGTAAACGTTACACACATTTAAATATTCCACTTTATAGTTAGCTAACAGATTTTTAAACAATTCCTCACTTATCACAGTAGAACTGGCTCCAGTATCAATCAAGGCTGTATATTCTTTATCCCATAGGTAAATAATTATCTGAGGTGGGTTAACTAATTCCTTATTTTTCTGCAAGAGAGTGAGCTTATTTCCGTTATCTTCAGCTTTCAATTCGCCCTGTGTCATCCTCACCGAACCACTTTCCAAAGCACAAAATGATTTGGTTTTTAGTTTTCCATCTCCCTCTGATTATTACTTTCATTGTTGGTTAGGTTGGTGCTATCGTTTATACTCACATCATTCTCTGTGCTTTGTGTATTTTCGACTCTTTCATTTTGATTACTTCTTTCAAATCTCACACCCCTAAAATCTCTTTGATTTGCACTAAATAAACTAGTACCTCTACCCCTATTAAAATTACTTATTCGCTGATTATTTCCTCGATAAAATCTTACATGGTTTATTTGATCATTTCTTCCAATTCTCGTCGACTGATTGTTATGATAATTCCTTTGCACATTATTTTGAACTCCACTTCCTGTTCCGGGAATTACAGATTCATAAGTTCGTCTAGGATCATAACCTCTTCCTTCAAATCTTTGATTTCTCACGGGTGCCCCGCCCCAATTTAAACTCGTCCTATTATTCCTATTATTTGTAGGTTGTGATTCCTGTCGATTTCTTCCTCGCTCAATATGGACGTTATTATAGTTACCATCACAGGATGTAGTATCATTAATGAGGTTATGTGCTTCAAATTCGGATAATAATTCAATCATATCAGAGAAATCGATAGGCTTAGCCACAATTAAATGATTTCTGATATGTGGTGGATAATGACGTATTAGCATGTTGACAATTTCTGTCTCAGAAATTTCGGGATTAATCAACTTACTTTTGTTTGCTAATTTTAAGAAATATTCAGTCATAGAAATCCCTTTTTTAAACTCAAACCTACCCGTTGCTAACTCAACTTTTATTCTTCTTTGTCTCTCAGGTCCCCAAAATCTATTTATAAACAGATTTCTGAAAGTACTGTATGTTTCATGTGAAGCCAAAGTTAACCTTAACCACTCAAGAGCATTTTTCTTCAAACAGCGTTTTACTATTACCATCCGAAATTCATTGGGAATTCTCTTAATACGGAAATATTCTTCCAATTCCCTAAGAAATACTTTTGGATTATCACCTGATTCCTCATCAAAACTTGGTGGACTAATATCATTTAGTGAATAATGTACACATTCATTTTGACCTAGACTGTGGAGTTGTGTGTGTGAGGACATGTTCTGTGTGTTTCTGTGATAATTAATATCATTATCTGGACTCACAAAATCACTACATTCACTTACTACATCACCAGACTTCTGATGATTGCTTAATTCACCTGGTAAGTCACAATCGTTTATATTTGTAATTCTAGACATTTCTTTCCCGTTATTTACTTTTCTAGCCTGTAATGCAATTACAACTTGTGTCAATTTTCCTAAGTTATCCTTTTCTTTTTCAAAATGTTCTTTTACCTCTTTAATTTGCAAAATTACTTCTTCTTTTGCTTTACTTATCTCATCAATTTGTAACTTTATTTCCTCTTGGTGTATCTTACTTTCATCATGTTGTAATTGCATTTCAGAACAAATTACATTGATTCTTTGTTCTACTTTATCTCCTAATTCTTCTCTTTGTTTTTGTGTTATTTCTGCCTGTTGTATCCTAAATGTTTCTAACTCTTTGTTTAATTCCATTCTTATTTCTTGTTTCACAATGTCCTGACCTAACCTAGTTTCCTGAATTATCTCTCTCAACTCATTGACTTCCTTTCTATTCTCATCCTTATTAATCTCTATGATCTGCATGAGCCTTTCCATATTATCCCTACACTCTTTTCTGCCTTCTCTAATCTCCTGTGAAATTTCAGATTTTAATTCCTGTTTTAACTTCTGTAATAAATTAATTTCTAAGTTACTCACATTTTGTGCTAGTTCCTGTCTTACTCCTACATCTAAATCATTCATTTTCTTAGTTAAATCATTTACATTTTGTTCTATTTTAGAATCTAAATTACTCATTTCTGATTTTACATCTTTCATTCTAGAATCTAAATTACTCATTTCAGATTTAACATCTCCTATTTCTGATTTTAAATCATTTGCATTTTGTTCTATTTTAGAATCTAAATTACTCATTTCTGATTTTAAATCATTTGCATTTTGTTCTATTTTAGAATCTAAATTACTCATTTCTGATTTTACATCTTTCATTCTAGAATCTAAATTACTCATTTCAGATTTAACATCTCCTATTTCTGATTTTAAATCATTTGCATTTTGTTCTATTTTAGAATCTAAATTACTCATTTCTGATTTTAAATCATTTGCATTTTGTTCTATTTTAGAATCTAAATTACTCATTTCTGATTTTAAATCATTTGCATTTTGTTCTATTTTAGAATCTAAATTACTTAACATTCTTGTTATTCTTTCCAACATTGACTCATTATCTATGCTTAATCTTGCATCCTCCCTATTCATTCCTACACTATCAGTAACTTCTCCTTCCACTATTATTTCTTTTCTACTCGCCATCTTTTTAACTATTTTCTGATTTCTTAACAACATAAATCTACTACTACTACTATTTTTTTTTTTTTCACTCACTTAAACCAGTTCTCGTTTTCTTCTTTCTTCTCTCTTCTTTCTTCTTTCCTTTTAAATTCCCACGGAGCTGTACGATGCTTTAATCTCCTCTTCTTTATCCTATTCGAGCCCCACACGTTGCTGCGCCATTTGTAACGGGATTGTTTTCGTTCTCCATTATGGCGGTCGGTATAATACTTTCTTTCACTCCAGAATCATGATTTTCCATCTTAATCGTTGCATGTTAACTTTTACTTCTTGGTGATTGAATTAGATTAACCATATATTGTTTAATTGCATAATGCACTTGTTTATATTGCGAATATTGAATATAACACTTTTGTATTTAATTCATATTTTAGAATTATAATCACCGTAACATCTTAGCAAATGCTCTCAAGCAAGACACAAGATTCTCACACTTTTCTAGATTATTGATTTTCTTGTCCCCATAGTAATTCCCACTTTATTTTGTGATTGGCCGATTCACTGACACGTCATCACACCACGTCACACCACGTCACACCACTACTACTTCGGCCAATCACACAACTACATACATTTTTATATATATTTACAATTCCCACGAACACAAAAATACTGTTACAACTATCTGGCAGAATGTCTTCTATGTTCTCACGAGACATGTCGACTTTATTAGTCCTCTGTGTAGAGATGCAAATTACTAACTGCATCAAACGGAGAGCAAAACGACATTTACAATGGATTTAAATCTGTGACACAACATCGTGGTGACCTCAACCTTTCGGAAGGAC
The DNA here is from genome assembly GCA_030765055.1 of Mantis religiosa. Lineage (NCBI taxonomy): Eukaryota > Metazoa > Arthropoda > Insecta > Mantodea > Mantidae > Mantis > Mantis religiosa. The sequence continues at coordinate 106,273,383 of CM060952.1, forward strand.
TGTAAATTCGTGGTCCTATGTAGTAGATTAAAGTAAAACAACCTCAAGCCTAATTAAGAGACCTCTGGAAAAATTAGGTGGTCTTTCACTTGCAATATAGAGTGGGACACTTAGAGCCAAGACGTTTAAAAGTCGTCCATAAATACAAACTGAATTACAATTTGCAAACGGTACTGTAGAAATTTTGAACGCTTTTTTTGGTGTAGTTTTAAATACCTAGCAATATAACTTAGAAAACTGAGCGGGATGGCTCAGGCTGTTTCGTCTGTGGCCCGCATTCGGAAGCCCGGGTTCGATTCCGTGGCCGACCTACTTGACCCTTGGGTTTTTCCAAGTCGCCAGGCGAATACTGAGTAGGTTAATTACATCCCACGAATTTCTTATCCCTCAATTTCATCTAAATAATAGTTTCATATCATCCCTCATCTGGTGATATCAGTTGGAAGTGTCGGCGGGAGTCTCAGCGCTGCATGGCAGGGTAATATGTTCCTGGTAAACATCTTCGTCTTCCAGTGGGACAACCTCCAGTCCCCGAGTCAGCCTAGTGAGCCGTTTCGTGACCACTGTAGGAGGGATGACTGTTTTATTGGACTGCCGGGGAGTTTCAAGCTAGTAAATACTAGGTACTCTTTCCTCTGCACTGTTGTGACCCCATGGGTTGACCGCACTATCTCCTCTCGCCTCATCTTTCCTCCCGGCGATCCCTACCTGGGACATAAGTACAAAAGATCAGGCTGGTTGACGTGGCGAATCCCCTGCGTAGAATTTTATGCTATCCTATATCTCAGAAAATGAAGATGTATAAGTTGGTGTTATTCGTTTTCTTTTCTCAACCACTGGTGTTTATATAGGTGTTTATTAAATAGGTTTATGACGTAACATGACATGGCATTCCTAAATTACCTTAATGTTATTGATAGTACTTGTACTAGGCATATAAGCTCAACAAATTGCATAACAAATTCTAACAAATTGCATAAAATGATACATAATAAACAAAAACCTAATTCTGACTATAGCGAAATGCACTGCTGTTGTAGCCGCATTACACTGGTTCATCATAACCTATAGTGGGCGTAAAGGTAATGTAATATTAACACGCATTAGTTAGAGTGACTTTCTTTATATTTTGTGTAATTTGCAATGTCGAAGCGGTTTGAATCATCACGGTAATTGGTAAACCTAAAACAATTTGTAATTAGAGCCTACAAAACCACCAGCGGTCCTGACATTTGGATTCATGAGGTAAAAGTTTCAGTTTTTTCGAATTAAATGAATGTTACTCATGCAGTTAGTTTGAGCTTTTGGTCCTAATTATTTATGTTGTTTTCAATTCATATATAAAACATATTGACTTCTAATTATACCAATCACCATGGCAGGAATGTACCATAATTTTGATAATTGATGGAGAATGAAGTTACCTCACTATTAATCAACATACAAAGCTTAAACTCAACAACAATTATCCTGTGCTATGTTCACATGATTTTACCTACTCTTTTATACTTTCTCTATTGCATATTTACATTAAGTAGGGAAATATTGCAATCCAACCAAAAATTTGATACCGAGATTTCAGAGCAAATATACATTTTACCCCTGAATAAAAAATAGTATTTTTATTGGACTCTTGGTGTGTTATTGCTTATGTGTGCCCGAACGAAAATTTCATGAAAATCCCTCCATCTCAGGTTACCCTTACATCGAACCTTCCTTGAATGTGATTTTCTCATATATGACTAAATATTAAAGATCTTTTAAAGATATTTTCATGACAAATGAAATATATATGAACTACTTGAACTACTTACAAGTATTGTAAGTAGTTCATTTAACTATGGTGGTGTATGTGACGTCACTCCCCCACTCCTGCGACCGTCTTTGGTACGGGAACCCGTTGTAAATTTGGCTTCTTGTGACTAGGTTTTCATCAGAGCAGGACGTAATATACCGTCCTTTCCAGGTAATGGCTTATGGCCATCTTGTATTAATGTTATTTTATTAAAACTTTTAATTGCCAAAACTGTAGTTTCCGTATTCTAGTAATACCTAACCTTTTATAGAAAAGAATTAGTAAAATCCCTACATGTCCTAAAAGCATGAGTTCCGTCTGAATTATTCTCCCGTGCACGGTCAGGCCACGTGGCATCCTAATCCATTAACGTCTGTCCCATGTCCATGATGCTATTCTCCCTGTATTTTGACCCACTACTCCGACAGCTGCAATCCACACTTGATGAACTTGAGGTACATGGGCAGCGAATTGCTGTGAGGGCCTGCGCAGATGATATTACGGTAATAGTTACCACCCCACAAGACAGTCCTCGCTTAAGAGATTGTTTACAAGAGTATGAGGGATCGACAGGGATGACATTTAATATGCAGAAGTCCGAGATTTTAGCCATTGGACCAGATCCACCGGACACATCCATCTTAGGAATACCTATGGTGTGGCGTACGAAGATTTTGGGGGTCTACTTTAGTGATAGCGAGATGGACATGAGGGAATATAACTGGACGACCCGGATTAATGTATTGCGTGGGATGATGTATAAGCAGAAACCCAGGATGTTGAATTTGGTTCAACGTATACGATATTGTAACAGTTTCGCGCTCAGCAGGATTTGGTTCCTTGCACACGTGCTACCACCAACAAAGCGGCATTGCCAGAGGATAGAACAAATCTTGGGCTATTTCATCTGGACAGGGAAGCTCTACCATGTTGCGCGGGCTCAACTACGCCTCCCGAAGGGGCAAGGTGGTTGGGGATTAATAGAGGTGACTCTCCAGTCGCAAGCCTTGATGATTAAAATGCTTCTGCTTGCCCTAAATAATCAGAGTGATCCCGTGGACACCATGATACAATGCACGCATATGGATTTTTGGCGCCAAGGACAACGTAGCAAGGTTACCGAGATTTTACGAGATACCTATTACGCGTTGAAGCGGTTACCACCGGAGCACTCAACAGATAGTGATAAATGCAGAGTGAAGGAAATTTATGCTTGTCTTCGTCAAGCAGTTAGAATTACCCCGCAGCTGCCCCGGCAGCGCATCTGGAAATGTTTTGGCCTTCAACAACTGAACACCAAATAGCGGTGACATACGAAATTGTAAATGAAATTCTTCCAACGGCAGACAAACTGTATCGTCACAGAATGGCTAGCTGTCCGAGGTGCCCTATTTACTCGGTAGCAGATTCACTTCCGCATCGAGTAATGGTATGTTCCGGAAAAGCTGGGATATGGAAATGGGTGCTCGACAAATGTAATAGTTGGATACCTGCCGGATGGGACGCTTCACACGAAGATATATTACACTTGAATCTTCCTAAGGTGAACCCTTCATTATAACGTGCACTGCTCTGGCAGATAATGGGTACATTTACCTGGATAAACACATTGGACACGCCGGGTGATTGTTCGATATCACGTCTCAGACAATTTTTACGCGATGAGAGATGGACAATGATCCAGCTTAAGAAAATAGCACCCTTCAAACCGTGGATACTGCAAGTGTAAGAGATCCAGGCAATATGATACCCCTTTCTGACATCATTCCCCTCCATGTAAGACAGTGAGGTAAAATAAAATAAAATAAAAAAGGTAGAAATAGATTCCCTCCCTTCCTCCCACCCCTCCTCCCTCCCTTCTTCCCTCTCAAAAAAAAAACGTCCATGGCCAGGTCATCTGTAACATTTTGGTGATATTCCCCATTTTATTGGTCTGCATTTTCAAATACTTGTACTTAGGATTAATATTACTACGGAGGAGATTCGGCATCGAACTCTACAATTTACCGGTTGGAAACTGCCCGGCAGTGCAGTACAACCAGTGCTGAAATCACCGTGGTTCTTAAATGGCCCACTATACCGAACCGAAGACCGGCCTACCGGAGGAAGAACCTTTACCAAGAGCATATCACCCTGCCATGCAGTGCCGAGACTCCCGCTGACACTTCTACCCTCAAAGAGAGCGCTTAGTGAGAGATGATATGAAATGATAATGGAAATGAAATGGAAGGACCGAAATTCGGGTTATAATTAAGCTACCCAGCATTCGCCTGGCGACCCGGTAAACCCCCGAAAACACCCATGAGTCAGGTAGGTGAGCCACAGAAATTGAACCCGGGCCTCCTGAATGCGGGCCACAGAGGAAACCGCCTGAGCCATCTCACTCCAT